>APFE030835030.1:0-86935 GCA_000404065.3 Pinus taeda
GCACCATCGGCATGGCCGATATATGGTGTGGATGATGGATCCATCTAAAAGGTGCAAAAGGCAATGGATTGATGCAATTTACCTAACTACATTGCAGAAATAAAGACATGCAAATCAAAGGGATGTGCTGTGAGAAACATTTATGGAGGTAGAACACATTGGGAGAATTAAGAAGGAGATGGCCTTAGAAATCCTCTTGGAGAAATGCCCCCTTACTCAAGTGTAGGGGTAATCAGGGGTAGGCATAGCTTCCATGGTGTCCTCATCAGGCTGGGAGATGGGAAAACAGGAGGAAGGTTGACTACATGATGCAGCAACATTACCTGGTGCATCAACCTAAGAAATAAGTTTCACATATGCATGTCTTGAATGGTAGACGATGAACTAGTAGACAGAGGGTCTACTGATGTTGAGACCTCAGATTCTGTCAAAAAAGGTTCGATAGAAATGTGCACAGCAACCTCAGGAAGGTTTGCCGGTGAGGAACTCAAGGATGACGATAGGTAAAGAATGGGACCTATGGTATCTAACATCTCGACATCGGGGGAGGGGATCACAACAGAGGGGCCAGAGTTTCCCTGTTCTGGTTGAGTGGTGGTACCAGAATCCACAGGTAGAGGAGTAGCAGCTCTACTACGAGTGGCCTCGAATTCACGAATTGCCCCAAGGAAATCATGAAACTCGTCGAGACGAGGGAAACAATGGGAATAGTGACCATGAAGATCACAAATGGCACAAGGGTGGTTTGTATGAAGCGTTTTGAGTTTCTTAGGTGGGACCAATATGTCAACATGGGATTCCGTAATATTCGACTCAGGGAATGCTTCATGAACCAAGGTTTTAAGTTGAGGAAGTTCGGGACAATTATTGGTGGCATGCCCAACAACTTCACACAAAGTGCATGGCTTTGGGGCCTTAGGGGCTAGAGGAGCTTGGGGAGCCTTGTCCTTCGAATTTTTCTTTTTGAATTTCCCCCCTGGCCAGCTTCTTTCACAATAGGAGTTGGTTCCTGTTGAGCTGGTGATGGTACTGAAGCAGAGGCAAGGGTCATGGGGACAGGTTGAACCAGGGTCAAAGCGTGATACAGTCTTGGCTAACCAGGCAGAATGTTTGTAGGGGGATCGATGTACCATATTTGGATCCCGAGAGTCATGTTAGGAAGGACCAGCAAAGCCATGACAGGTACAGAAAAAACTCTTGGAGGGGGGAATAAGAAAGGTATCTAGCCGGTAGGATAATGTGCTCATAGAATAGCTCCTAGATGGTTGAGACATGGAGGAACAGTTCCTTGAGGGAACATAGGAGAGCCACTCACAAACAGAGGAGTTCCTCGGGGAGTGGGTCTAGAGGGTTCAGCTGGAAGAGAAAAATAGGATGCTAGGGAGTTGGTTGTTGATCAGGTGTACCAGACTGCTTAAGGGTAGCTTGTGATGCTTGTAACATGCAAACACTCATGTAAGTAGGTTCAGAAATGGGAGGGGGAGGAATGGGGAAGGAACCAAACAATGAGGAATATTTATAGACTACGGGTGAGACACTAATGCAAGGAGTGGACGACTATTTATTGGATACCAACAAGATGATGGACTCGGGGGAGGTCACAGATGTTGGCTCGTAGTAAGTCAACTGATCAATGGTAACGATCTTCCCTTCACGGGGGAAGCACATCTTGCGGAACATCGTATATGCGACAGCTGACATGGCGTGTGTGTAACTACGACCTAAGAGAATATTTTAATCCAAAGGGGCATCGATTACTTCGATATCGACATGGATAGTCTTACCCGCAAGGGTCACTGGACAGTTGCGGTACATGCCAAGGGGCTGGGAGGAGTGTCCATCCCACACATGCAAGGTGATGGTGGAGGGGTACAACTCAAGTGAATTGAGTTATTTCCAAATAGCAGCAGACATCACATAGGTGGATGTGCATTCGTCAATAGTGCATCTGGATATGATGGCATTACGCACTCTAACTAGTATCTGGAAAGCAACAAATGAGGGAAATGGGGGATGCTCTGATGTATCAACCGGGAAGACAATCAAGTGATCGTCAGAAGGGTCCACTACACCCAAGGCAGTTAGTAGAGCCTTCTTTTTGGAAGGGCATGACTAGATGACTTCCAGTGTCGACATGGCGGCAGGTGATTGTGCTAAGTCGTCTACTATACAGTATGTATGGGAAGATCTGTTAGAAGATGCATTACGACGTAATGGTCCCTTTGGGATCTTGGGAATGGCCAAAACTTTGGGTTGAGGGATCTAGAAAGGACCATTTGGTGTTTTAAGAGTCTCAGCAGACACTTTAGTTTTGGACTCGGCAGCTGACGAAGTGGAGGGCTTGTCATATTGAAGTGATTGAGTTTGTAGGTTGATATTGGAGGGGTTAACCTCATTAGAGTTCATCATGAAGATATGGTAGTCACCGGGACCAAAAGGTTGGGGGAGATGGGTTGCCTGACCTAGCTGGGGTTGAGCAACAATGAATCCTTGCTAAGGGAAAGGATCTGTGAGCACGGGCGGTTGAGGTGGCACAAGATTTTGAGGCAATTGTTGACCTCGAGAAGTTTCTTGAGCTTCCCATAGTTGGCGCATATGGGGTAAAAGGGGACACTCATGTGTGTAGTGGCCATGTACACCACAACATGCACAAGGCTTATTCATACAAACAACCTTTTTTTCCTTGGGTTTGTTGCCCTTTTGCTATTTGTTGGTGTCAGGCTGGTTCCCCTGGGATTCACTAGACTAGTAACCTTAGTTACACTGGTTACCCTTGTTACCCTTCCCCTTATTCTTTTTCTTCAAATTATGGGGATTGGTATCACACTGTTGCATAAACACTTGACCTTAAGGGGGTGGCGGTTGTTGGGGCTGAGGATGCATGGGAGGTTGCAGCGCTAATTCTTGAGGGGCTGGGGTGCCAAGTTGTGCATAAGAAGGAGCAACAATTTGGTAGACAGGTTGGGGCCCTGGAAACATGTTGCTAGCAGGAGGGGCATAAATGTTGGAGGAACTGGTGCCCCCCTACAGGTAGCCATAACTCTGCTGAGAATATGGCAAAGAGTGTAAAATGGATCCAATGATACCGTCGGCAATGTGAGATGCCCCCGGTGCATTAGCTCTACCAAGATGAGGGAGGTCTGGAATAGTGTTATAGATATAACCTGATTGAGCATAAATCAAATCATATCTCAAAGTGGTCTGGAGAGCTTCTTCCTTGGTCTAAGGAAAATGGGAGGCGACATCTTTCCTGATAAGGAATAAAAGGCTCTTGAGAAACCAATCTAGATAAACACGGTCTTCGAAAGGCGAGGCACGACATGTGCTCCTCCTTCGACACCACTCTTGAACATGGTTAGAAAGGCGAGTAGCAGAGGATTGATGGAATGTGGTCAAAATCTTAGTAACAGTGTCATACCAGAGAGGTAACTGGAAATATGATAAGAATGCTTTAGCAAGCGTTGCGAAAACGGAATGATAGGCGGCGGGCTGGTCTACATACCATTTTGCAGCGTCTCTAGTGAATGTGCGTTGGAAGAGCCAAAGACAAATGGAGTCATTGGTTATGGAGTTGGACGAACACCACATGTGGAAGGATCGAACATGGTCGGTAAGATCCTCTCCAGCAATACCCTCAAACTTTGAGATGTCTAAGGGAAGCTTAGTCAGCATAGAGGGCCAACCAACATCATGGTGTATGGGGTTGTTTATCAATTGGTTAAGATCCATTAGACTTAACCCAACCATAAAGGGGAGCATAAGGGCTACCGGAATGGTTCCTGAGACTGTTCTGCTTGATGTGACCACTAGTGTAGCACTGGAGCTGCCACCAAATTGGGGTCATGCACAAGCTATGGGTCCAGTCATGGTGACGATATGTAGTGAAGGAGGTTCGGAATCAGATGAGGAATTGGAAGGACCGAGAGAAGAGTCAGAATGGGGACTCGGAGGGCTATGAACTCGAACCCGACGGGGAGGAGTAATATGCCCAAGCGGAAACTAGGGGTGAAGGCTTAATAGTCTCCATGACTAACGCCTTGGTGGCGCAATGATGGAAGGACACATGGAACACAGAAATGGTGAAGGGAGATCAACAATATATCTTTTGTTTATGATGTTGTGAGATAAATTTATTATGTTAAGTCTTGGCTCAGCAGTGTAAACCAAGCGCCCTTCACTTAAGGTGTGCTTGTGTGTGCAAGTGTATTAATTGATTAAGCCCATATCGTGTTTGTAAAAAAAAAAAAAAACTTGTTGTAAATAAACTGAAATAAATAACAAAAAATAAACAGCAAAACAATTAACTAAACCCCACCCAAACTGGGTTTGCAAACACTTTACTTCTAGGTGGCTAAACTAATGGAAAATACACTCAAACGATCAAGAGATCTGAATGTCGGTGTGACTGGGATCAAGTGACTCTAAGCTGCTAGAAAGTGGTGCAGTGACAGCAAAAAACTAGAGGGGAAGATCGTTGTAAAAATATAGGGAGATGGGTGAAACACCTAGGCCAACCAATGTGACCCTAAGGGAATGACCAAACAAGTTTGAATGTGAAACTATGGATGGTAGCAACCTATCTTATCATATCTAAAACAAAAGGTTACAGATCTGGAAAATATCATTGAAGGTGCTACAGAAACTTAGGGTTCTCACTCAGCTAAACTCCTCCTAGAAAGGCAGAAGTGTAATAGAAGCCCTAGAGGAGGCTAAATTCGACTTCAACGAGCAAAATAGAATGGATCAAGGCCTAAGCGGGATGAGACAAAGGTCAGACACCCAGCAAACAACTCTCAACAAAGAAACAGATCTGAGAAAAACCCTAAAACCCAGAAATCGCAGGTTCTGGCCTGTTTTTTTATGAAATCGCACTTTTTGGGCAGAAAGTTGCGTTTTGGAGCCCAGATCGCACCTTTAGGGCTGAAATCTATGATTTCAGCTCCAAGACTTCTGGTCTGCAAATTTCATAAAAAAAGTGTCGCCTTTGCTGCGACTGGTTCCTGTGACCTATGGAAACAACCAGAAATCTTACAGAAGTTAGAAATTTATCAGATCTAGGGTTAAAACACTAGGAAACATTAATAGAATTGAAAAAAGAAGAATCCATAATCTGAAAAACAAAAAGCACCTGGGTTTCTGGATTGGAAGTATAAAACTCATCGGAGTTGCCAATTTTGATTGGAGACCAAAGGTTCTGAATCAGAATTATTCCCCAATGGAGTCTCCAATTTGTTGTAGTGTTTTCTTCTCAATGATGTATGAAAAGAACCCACTTAAGACCATGGATGAAAAACGATCTCAACAATAAAATTGACTGCTAAACATTGTAGATCTGTAGCTATTGATAGAAACAAAAGCTGCCAAAATCCTTATCTATGCTGCAATCATAGTTTAAAAATGAAATAAAGAGTAATAACCCCAAAACATCTAATGGAAACCAGATATGTAAAGAATGATTTATTATAACACCTATGAAGGGAACAAATATATGTTACTAGCCCCCCTCTATGGTATGGTTCTTGGCTATCCTCAAATGTTTTTAGCTTCTGTAGAGTCTCTCTCCTTTATAATGCATAAACCCAATAAAAATATGGTGTGCGACAATGAACATAATCAGAGTTACAACAATGAGTGCAACAATGAACATAATCAGAGTTACAACAATGAGTGCAACAATGAAAATAATCAAAAGTGAATAATGAATGGAAAACCCTCCTATTTATAACAAAATATTGAGTTATCCTCGAATAATGAGCAATAATAAAATATTATTGATCCCATTCTTGGAATAACCACTTAGAATATTTTAATATATTTGTTTAGGAGGGAAAAAGTATTTAAATTTGTATTTAGAAATAATAAATAAATAAATGATTTATTTATTATCTCAAGGAGTTATTTAAGGAATAATAAACAAATAACGATTTATTTAATTATTCCTAGGGTATTTAGTCAAATTTGACAAAGAATAATAATTAATTAGTGATTATTAGAGAAAAATAAGATAAATAATTATTTATTTGTTTATTTTTCATGATTGGGTCAAATTTAACAAGGAATAATGATAAAACAATGGTTAAATTAATTATTCCTAGAAGAAAATCAAATAAGTAGTGATTTATTTAATTATTCTACCTGTTTTTAACTATAAATTACTTACTAAAGGTGGTTTATTAGGTAATTTCTCACAGCGAAAGCAATTTTACTAGGGTAAAATTGGCTTTACATGGTATACTTCGGTCCATCTAGTAAATTAGGCTAGATGATCAATTTTTTGGTGATAACACATCCTTTACAATATTTAGGACAATTATGCTCTAAATATGATACAATAGATTACAATATTAAGATCCTTCAAGGGTTCTCAATAAGACTAGAGACCATATATATATGGAAGTATAAGGGAAAACTCGACAATGAAATCAAGTGTTGGTGCAAGACATAATCCTTATTCATGTGTGTAGTTGCAGTTGAGTTTGTAAAATCCCAAATCTTGGATTTGATGTGCCAAGTTATGGGCACAGATGGGTCTACCTCTGGTATGGAATGTAGGGCCTTGTACAGATTTGTTTTGGGACTAGGGTGTATGGAATTTAGGACCTTGCACATATTTTTTTTGGAACCATGTTAAGTTAACTACTATACCTTTTCCTAATTGTGTTCATTCTAAAAGGGACCTCCAAGCTTGCCAAGTTCGAAAGTGTCCAACCAAGTTCAATATGTAAGAACTTTACCTAGAAATACATTGCTTGGACATTTGACATTGCTAGTGACATATTTCGGATGAATCCTCTTCATCGACTTTAAATCAAGTGAAGGTTTTATATTTTGGGCAAACTATTTGTTCCAGTGGAAAATATGCATATAAAGTCTTGTATTTCTCAGGAAGGAATTTTTGCAGCAATATATAGAAGAGTTATCTTCTTTAAGCTTTGTGTCATCCAGAAATTATCTTTTTGGATGGTAAGATGATTATTAGATTCTCATATCACCCAAGAAATAAGTGTTGTAGTGATATTGAGAGGGTTTCTTCCTTATTATGTGAGAATACTCATCTCCCCCAAATGAATTGAGAACTTGAAGAGGCCTAAACATTGGCTTGGCTAGTCTACTATATATGGCAAGTTAATTAACGCTCTATGAGAAAGGGTGGGCCAATTAAGTTTAAAGCTTGACCCTAATACCATGATATCAACAAGGGTTACACATGGCTCAAGCATTAGCTTGAGAAATTTTTAGACCCTATTTCTTGAAAGACCATAGGGGGCAAATTTGTTATAAGATTGTCCATTTTTCATTTCTCCTTTTGCAATTGAATGATTATAGATTTTTCAATGGTCTCCATTCACTTTCATTAATGTTATGGACCTATGATCTTCCTCTCGTCATGAATTTTAATATATTAAGAAAATATAAGAGATGGTTTGGTCATCCAAATGGCCTTTAAATATATTTATCAGTGGTGGATTTTTAACATAGGAAATTTGAAAAGAAGAATAAAATATTAATATTATTTTTCCTTACCAACCAAAGAAGAGAATGAATAAAAGGAAGAGAATAAGTAATAAAAATAGCCTAGTGCAACTTAGTAGAAGATAACCCAAGTTTTAATTTTATTTATATTTTATAAAATATAGAAGAGTTGTAATGATTAGAAAAGATTAAAACCAATGTGCTTCTGTAATTTTTTCAATGAGAATGGAAGTTCATGAAGTCCCTATAACTGTAAACTCATAGATATGTAAATAAAACAATGAAGCCTCTCATTTGTCCATCTCATAGATTTGTCCAAATGAGAGATATGTAAACTCATAAATATGTAAAACTGTAAACACTAAATGAGAGAGGTAGTTTCATTTTATCATTTGATTGTTTTAATTGCATATTTTTTATTTTATTTAATGCATGTGCACTTGATTATAATATCTTGTTTAAATTGTATTATTATCATTATATATTATTTTGTACATATTGGCTCATATGTTAGTGAGGGTTCTTCTCCCCAAATTAATGCAGAGATGGTTGAGGCCAATCATGAGTTGCCTTGAATGCCTAGACCTTGAATTCCATAGAGGCCAAATCACAAATTTTGTCACCATGTCAGATCAATTGTCTACATCAATGATTGGCTTTGGAATAGAACTAATATGACGTAGAATGATCATGAAAAACTCTAGGATTGCATATATCTATGAAAGCTTCCCCCCTGATATGACTATTAATGAATCATATTGCCATTATCCCTATCCTACTCTAGAGGATGAGAAATGAGGAGCAATAAGTTGTGAGACATGCTCATTTATCTTCTTTATGTGATTCATATTCAAATAATGATATGTTTGAGGACATTACTCCTCCTCCTCCACCTACACGATGGATTGCACCAACTATCAACCCATCCATTCATCCACTTGCTACACCTATTGCACTAGCTAATCATCCTATATACATTAGGATATTCACAACTTATATAGATAATCCAAATTAGATCATTATACTTTTTTCATCTATATTTATGCTTTCAAAGTAGAAAAAATGGAGGAATCAACTCACATTACCATTTTTACCAGTGGAACCCAATTTGGAAAATTGGGATCTAAAACTTCCGGGAGAATTTTGAGGCATCAAACAAAATTTTTTGGGGGTAAAAACTTTTATGCTTAAATGTGTAACCTTTTTTTTAATCTACACAGATACCTTTCCAAAGATGTAAAAATTGCCTCGATTGGAGTCTGTATACAAAAGTTATGCCACTCAGAATATGACTTTCATGTTTTCACCACCATAAGTCGATAGGATGCCACATAAACCCACATTACTCATGGAAAATGGTCCATCCATGTGATCATGATGAAGAGGACACTAGAAGAGTCAATATTGTAACTCTAGTTAAGAGCTAAAGGAGTCAAACCTAACCACTAGGAGGAAGCGGGGTACCATTCTATTTGAGTGCATTTTGTTCCATAGATGAGAAAAGTAACCAAGATGGATAGGGAGAGAGAAAACAGAGAGGATTTGTACACTGTAGCAGCCCATGGGCCACAAGATTCACTTCATTGTATTTTCATCCATTTTCCATTCAAAGAAAGATAACATAAGAGCCTCATCTTCTAGTTAGATTTTCTCCCGAAAGGGTTTCCCAAGATATATCTTATGTCAATTGTGGTTTGCGAGTTTTTATTCCATTGTTCTCTATTTTTTGTATATATAATTTGCATTCATATGAAATAAACAGTAATCAACAAATCTAGAAATCTAAGGAGAAATAAACCCTCATAGTGTAGATTTTGGATTTTCTAATATGCTTTAGTAGATTTGTTGTGATGAATTGTCTAGTGGAATATCTATAATAGTTTACGATCAATAGCCTAATGAAGAGATATATAAAAGCATAGATACATTCTTATGTAGTGAAGGTAGTGATGTACCTTACTCTAATGGGAAACTAGCATTAGTTGAGATGTATTTATATGTGGGGTTTATCTTACTTTTTCATATCATGTTGATGTTGTTTGATGTATAAAATGCATTATGTCTATGCTAATGAATAACATTATTAACAATTTCTTTACTTTAAATTTAAATTTCAGAGGTATTGATTATTTAAATGTGAGCATCCATATAATGTTTAGCTCTATTTATACATAATCATGTAATTTGGATCATGATTGCAAAAACTTATAATAATTTAATGTCATAGAGTGTTTAACGCCTTTTCAATGTGAATTTTGTTATCCCATAAGATTCAATATATTGATTAAACATGTCTACAAACTTGATTAAATGATTTAATCAATGATTGCACAATTTTATTATTTTATTACATCAAATTTTTTATTAAATCATAATTTTAAAATTTATTCTTGACTATTTTTACTAAACTTATTATGAATTTCAATAAAATTAAGTTATGATAGTGAATTCTAACAAAATAATTATTCCTCCAACTTTCAATAGCGATACCGTATTGCATATTAAATCATGACCACAATTCTAAATCTAATTAATATTTTAAATCAGTTTATTTGATTGTATCTTTTATTATATCAGGAGAATAATTATATTTTTTACATGATGATAATGATGATGGCTAATGTCTACTAAGGCCATAATTGGTCTATCAGACCTTATGAAAGATGAGATATTACTTGGATTTTTTTACAATGTTAGTTTTTTTTGCTCAAAAAGTATAAAGAGAAATGTTCTAAGATCACCATAGTTTCCATGACTTAGAAGGTTTAGAAGGTCCTCATTGTGAAAAATATTTGAAAAATGTGATCTAATTTAGGTATATGTAGGGCACTCTAAGAGAAATTGTTTTTCATCTTGAACCCTCTTAAAGTAAGGTTTAAACCTTCTATATTAATGCAATGCAGACACATTCTAAATAAAAAGAAAAATAAAATAATGGAAAGCAAAGATTACCCAAAGATTTACTCTTGGAAATCCAAACCAAGAAAACCAGCGAACTGTTTAGAGCCACATCTCTATTTTTTTATCATGAATTAACTTCATTGTTTACAATACAATATATTTGATTCCATGGCATCCAAAATCCCTAATCCATTATCCTGGATTAGATTACAACCTTACTTCTTTAAGCATAATTATAAAACCATGGGTGAGCCACCGTGCACCACAAAACCACCTAAAGTGAAAACCATGCGCCAAAGACCACCAAAATGGACACAAAAAACTGTAAAAAAAAATTATGGAGCTCCACCCCTTACTTTTTGGGAGTCACTTATTGTCCATGTTGTTAATATTATTCTTGCACCATTAATTACCTAATCATAGTTATACTCTTAATGGGAGAAAGATTTATTTCTATGAGGAAGATAGGATAGGGTTTTTTACCTTTAATTTTCATACCGTAAGTTAAAAATTCTTCTGGAACTACTCTATCTTTCTCGAGGGTTATCTAGAGAAAATGTATCCACAAACTTCACAACGATAGAAGATAAAAAGAGTGATGAAAGTCTCAAAGAGGATATTTTTCTTATCTCACATCCAAAGTTCCACTAATTTACAATTATTTTCAAACCCATAATAAGATTTCCACTCTCCATTTATTTGTTTATTAATGCTATAATTCTAGTTGAGTTTGTGATGAATATTGATTTCAAAATATTTGTATAAAGGAACTTCTTCCAAGTCAAGGAAAATTTTAAGAGCTAATATTTTGCAGATGGTCTAATTTTCCATGCTTTTTCCAAAAAATGTTTCGCCAATATCCATTTTTCTAAAGAGGTTTCGCCCAGATTTTATAGGATAAAACTATTTTACCTTTAAAATGGCCAAAATCCTAGAGAGACCATATAAAATCATTATAAAAATGAATATTTTTACAAAAATATCAATAAGCATTTTACAATTTACATATTATGGACTATTAATATTTTCCAAGGTTTTTAAAATTTAATATAAATTTCCATCCTTAAAATTTTCCTTGCTCCAAACTATTATTGTCATATAGAAATGTATCTATCATCAGTGATCTAGTTGGATTTAATTGTCATAACCTTCATTTTCTCAGTGTTCACGTTAATTCCCATATTGGAGCAAACGTCTCTAAGGATTCTTAGTTGCTTATCGAGGTCATAGAGACTCCTCACCATAAAAACAATATTATTGGTGTAAAGAACAAGGATGATGACTATACCAATAAGATACAGTCCAACAAAACCTGCATCTTCCAAACAATCTTCTAACTTGTCAAAGTATACTTCAAAGACGGAAGGGGATAAGGGACAACCTTGCTTGACTCCTATATTATAGTTAATTTCTTCAAACCAACATAGAATCATCAATAATATCATAATGTTTATGTATAAACACACGCACACATACACACATAGACGGAGTGAGAGAATGGTTGTTTATAATAATGCATAAATGGTTTTTTTGTTAAATTGTCATGTTATAAAAAATGTTTTTCTATCATGAAGCTCATATAAAACTTTCACCTAATTTCATTATAAATGGTGAAATTGTATATTAATAAGGATTTTTTTTCTTGTTTTCGTGCTCCCACCCTCCAATTTGTAAGTGAGAAAAATTGTCCATACCTTTCCATCTCCGATCAAGAATTAACTAATTAATAATTGACTAAAAAAACAAACAAGCCATGGGTGGGATCTAAACCTGATTCACAACTTCTCTTATCTACGTCTCGAGTTAAACCCAATTCACACATTAATGAGGTTATGCACACATAAAGACATTTTGGATGACATTTATATGCAGAAGAAAATATATTTAAATTACCATATTTAAATATAATAATGATCAATTATTTAAAATATATATTTATTTAAATTATTAATATAAGAAACATTAAACAAAATAATAAAAATTATAAAAGGTGAGTGTGGTAGTATAGATATCGAAGGAAATCAAGAACTAAGATTCACATGGGGATTATATTTTCCATCCATAACAAAGCTAAAACGTTCAAACTATAATAAGGCTTGTCTTCACTAAATAATAAGATTAGTTGTGTGTTAGTCTTTTTCGCCAAAATATTTCCATATGGCTGGGGTAAGATGGGGCTAATTATAAATTAGAAGAATTGTTTTTATCTTTATTTTTAAAATAGGTACAATGAGGTTTTGATTCCAAGGTTTATGGAAGCCCTACTTGAAAACTAAATTGAAGAGCTTGTATATGTAAACGATGAATATAGGCCCTCAAACTTTTAAGATTTAAACTTGTTATCCTTTGATGTCCTTATATTTCCCTTTTGCAAGTCACTTAACCATAAACTTTCTGTCTTTTAAGATAGGAATTTCAGTCCCCTAGGGAAATCATATTATTTTATTTATTTAATGAGTCAAAAATTGTCTCTAGACTTTCATAGGATAGCTTAGACAGGTTCAAACGATTCTCTTTCTTTCTATTTATGTACAACATATTTTCCTTCTGTTTTTTACTAGTGGAATCAGCAACAAGGATGGTCTTATACTCATGTGACATGGAGTTAATTCCATCCACTACCACTATAACCACTAGGTGCACCATACCTGCCACTAATATGGGCATAAGTTAATTTAGGGATCGGATGAAGGACCTCATAATTTTTTCCTTCTGATTAGTGTTTCATATTCATTTATCTTATCAAATTTTAAAACTCGTTAGAAGCATCCCTAATGTGTTTTATAGAAATTTTACACTTATTATCATACCAAGGATTGGTTGTTCTATGTTTCCTTTTACACAATATAACCTTAACAAAGAATTTGTTAATGGAAGTAAAGAGGTTGTTGTAAATTTTGGATAGAGGTCTCCAATATGGTTCTTATATAATAGGAGCTTTAATTAACTATTTAATTCCCTTAAGGAAAGGTATCTTTATTTTTTTCAAAAAGCAAGTGCCTTTTGTTATCAAAATTCTCTTCAATGGAGCTTTTGCACATGACAATGTTTAGAGTGGGGGTTAAAAGGTCTATGATTAGATTCATGTCGATGGTCATTTAAAAGGTTAAAATTTACAATTTGGTTGTATACAAATATATATGATATCACATAATCCATGAAACTACACCCAACCAATGGGTAGATTCATCCAAATATATTTCATCCATTTCATTAGACTATTCCAAATTATTAGATCTTGAGAATTGTATATCTTGATTAGCTCGATACCAAACAAATTCTCAATTAGGTATTTAAAGTTTCTTTATTTTCCCCCAAGGAAGAAATCATAATTTCCATTATATTAATATTGAAAATTACATGGTGTATTGGCTGCATAAAGTATTATGCGTGAATCAGAGATGGACCGAGCCATCTATCCCAGAATATCATTTCATTGTTCATAAATATTTAACAAAAAATGACACACACACACACACACACACACACACACACACACACATATATAAGCAGTGTATAGTAATTGTCTGAAGAAAAAATAACAGCAAAAGGTGTCTAATAAAAATTGTCGGTGATCATGGAGATTGATCAGTCATTGTTGCTTCCCATGTATGCTCGATGAAAGGCTTGTGGTAATACTGGTATCTTTCCTATTCCTTTTGTTCCAGTATTAACCATTGGTCGTTGGGTTGTTGCGCGACTTGTTTGGAAAGACTATCAGAAATCTGGTTCCTTTCCCTGTAAATGTGGGAGCAAACAATAAAATCAAATTGTGACTTTAAAGCTATAATTTCTTCCAATAAGCCTTTGAGTGTGTGCATGTGACAATGAGTAAGTGAGTTGAACCAATTGATGACAATTTTTTAGTCTCCAAATATCTGAATCTAGTTATAGTTCTTCTCAAGTGCAAATATGAGGAGTAATCTGAGGCAGTTAAGTTCTGCATAATTGTTTGTGTCGCGGACAAACCCCATCTTTAGTTTGTAATAATGATTGTCAGAGAGATATAATATAGCTCCTCCCCCACATCTAATTTCTTGAGAAAATCCGTCAAAGTATGCCCATGGGAACGATTTGTCAATGACTTCAGGTACAATGTTTCGGGCCAAGTTCTTGGGTTCCTCTTTAGGGATCAGACAGAAAAGTGCCTCTATATTGGAGCATATGTTGTTCCAAAGGATTAGGGAATCGTGTAAGATAATTTTGTTCCTAGCAAGCCATATGCCCAAGCAAACTAAAAGAGGGAGGTTGTGGATTTCATTTGACTATGCAGAGCACCACCAAGATTGCCATGCAGATATGAAACTTTCTTCCTGGCATCTACTAGTAATGTCAAGGGAAATGTAAAGTTGTTGCCAAACAAGTTGGGTCACTGGACATGAGATAAATAGGTGATCTATGAATTTAAATTGTTCCTTATAGAGACAATAGCGAGAAGGGCCATAGATAGATCTATTATGTAAGTTGTCATTAGTAGGATCTTTCTTGGTTAATAGGCACCACATGAACAATCTTGATTTGGGAGGCACCTCTAATTTCCAGAGGGGTCGCCACCACCACTTAGAAATCTCAGGTTCATGCTCAGAAACTATGAAAGAGTATCCTTCCTTGGGGGTGTATTGACCACGGGGAGAAGCATCCCGTAGTAATTCTGACATGGGATTCTTTGATAGCACAAATATATATGTTCCAATCATTTGTCCAGTTGTCTGGGATCATGAGATCGTGTGTTGATTCCAAGCCTGTGAAAGCCAAGTTGTATTTCCTTCATCTGCAATCTAGGATAGATATCTTATGCCAACTGAATCAAGGAACTGTTTGAGGTCGAGCAGAAGGAGGTGGGCATTCCCACAACCCGACCAAGCATCTTGGCCAATACATACTTGTTCGCCTAATCAGATTCGTCGGGCCAATCCTTTTTTGATAACTAATATGGATTGTGTGATTTATTTCCAAATGGTGGAGACTCCAGTTCTATTCCTTATCGGGCTACGAATCCATTCAAGTATCAATTGTGGGTAAATGTACTTGTGATATACCACCTCTTTCCATAAACTGGTGGTTGAGAGAATCTACCAGCCCATTTTTGCTACAAGTGATTTTTCAAAGTAGTTTAGATCCTTTAATCCCCAACCGCCCCATTTTTTAGGTTTTTCTATACACTCCCATTTGACCCAAGCAAAAGTCCTACCATCATGATTCCCTCTCCATAAGAATCTATGGCATATTTGTTGTATTTTGTAGGTGATACCTTTAGGGATCCAAGCCAGTGCCATCCAGTATACTGGTATGGCTTCTAACACTGATTTAATGAGGACTAATATGCCTACTCGTGATAGCCATCACTGCTGCCATATGTTAATACGACGCTCAAATTTTTCTATCAGCCAAGTCCAATCCGCAATACGGTAATTTTCTGGCTTTAGTCTGTAACCTAGATACTTTACACCCTCCTCCAGGTCCAGATGTTTATATTGAAATTGGTGTAGTGTGTATCTTCGTTCATTGAGAGAGAAATTTACAGTCATGATGGAATACCTTCTATGATTCGAAGTCATTATGGTAGCTTTGCAGAAAAGGGATAGAACTTGCATGACATTTTTAGAATCTCTAATGGATCCATCAAGAAAAATTAGGACATCGTCAACTAATAATAGATGCAATGAAAAATAACATCTGTTATGAAACCAACTCACAAAAAGATAGAAAAGATAGATAAGCACCTTAGAAATAAGCATCTTCAAGGGGGAAACCTCCTTTACATTACACAAATGAACAATTCTTGGATGATACAAATGACAAGACCTCTTTTCTATATATAGGAGCCTAAGGGGTCATAATATAATCAAAGCTGACATAACAATAATAATGTAAGGGCACAATAATAACAATATGGGGACTACATGGGCACAACAATATAATAAGGGGTTGTACTAATAACAATAAGGGGTTACACTAGTAGAATAGGGACCTAACATGCCCCTCTCCTTCAAAAAGTGTTGTCCTCAATGCTTGAGTAGTTCTTGACGCTTCTGTACAAAATTCTTGTCCTCCCATGTGGAATCTTTAGTGGGTAAGTTGTTCCACTTTATGAGATACTTTAAAATTGATCGATTAAATAGCTGTCGGTTCTTGTTTATGTGAATGCTCTAGGTTCCAATATGATTTTTCCTTCCTCGTAAAGTTATGGCAATATTGTTTGAACTGGGATCTTTTGCAACTTTTGAATGAGTGTCCATATTTCTTCGTCCTTTTTCCATTCATCCCTTGCTTCATGTATCCAATCTGGTTGTATAATAGAAATAGCACAAAACAATGCTTCCACATCCTCATCCTTTCTTGAAAGTGCATCTGCAACAACATTTTTCTTCCATTTTTTGCAGATGATTACAAAGTCATAACCCAACATATTTGTGACCTATTTTTTATGTTCTTCTAAAGATAATCTTTGTTCTAAAAAGTATTTAAGACTATCATGATCCATTTTTATCTTGAAGTGTCTTCCCATTAGTTAATGTCACCATTTCTTAAGTGCATGTAATATTGCCAACATTTCCTTCTCATAAATTGCTCATTGAGATGTAGCTGTAAAAATACCCAATCACCTACATCAAAACTTCTTTCACTATGATGTTGATATGCTTGTTGTTTCATTCGATTCTACACCAAAGTCGCATTATCCTTTAAAAGTTGGAGAACTTGTTATTGATGCTCGATGTGATCTTTCACCGCTTGAATATTTTTCTTCTTGATATGTCCTTCTATCTTGAGAGTTTGAGGAGTGGTAATTTTTTCGAATGCATTACAAGATATGGTCGGATTCATTTCTTGATGCTCGATGTGATCTTTCACTTATTGAACATTTTTATTCTTGATATGTCCTTCTATCTTGATAGTTTGAGGAGTGGTAATTCCGGCCAATGCATTACAAGATATGGTCAAATTCATTTCTTCTTTCTCGATGTGATCTTTCACTTCTTGAACCTTTTTCTTCTTGATGTGTCCTTCTATCTTGAGAGTTTGAGGAGTTGTAATTCTTGCCAATGCTTTACAAGATATGGTCAGATTCATTTCTTCTTTCTCTAGGGTTCATTCCTGGTGTATATCCTCTTCTTTTGATGTTTCTTGATCCTTTTCTTCCTCCTCTTCATAATCTATGTAAAATAATTTCTACTCAGCACACTTATGACCTTTAGTGTTATTTTTATCACAATTGTAACAAAACCCTTTTGCTCTTTTTTCTTCCAACTGTTGTGGTGTCAACCTTGTAGGTTGTGGAAGGATAGGAGAAACAATACTTCCATCTTTATAGTTGTGAGGGGTAGACTTTCTTGTTGCCATAATTTTGCTTTGCACTTTTCTTGCCCTCTCCAATGGATGAGGTTCCCAATGACGAACCTCATGTTGAATGTTATCCTTTAAAGTCCCTATGGAGACATCAATCCTCTGTTTCTCTCGAATATCATTTTTCCTTATATTCAATTTTTGAAATTCCTCAATGTTCTCTGCCATTGAACACTTTTGTTTGAGATTTATCAATAGGCTAAAGAAGGTGTTTCTCTTTGTATCCTCATAATGTGTTATCATTTCCTCCGTGAAAATTGACCATGTAACAAGTGGTTTACAAGAACAAAGCCCTTTATACCATAAAAATTGATCTGGTTCTAAATAATTAGATGCAATACGTACATTTTGTAACAGTGGTACGCCATGTAGATCAAAATATTTCTCCATCTATAGTATCCAATTTACCGAATCCTTGCCATCAAACTTCCTCATCTCGCTTTTTCTTGATTTTAGGAGTTCGATCTTGAAACGATTTTAACTCTATAATTTCAAATCTCCAAGTTCTGAAATTTCATCCTGTAGTAGCCCTCTCAGTCCTCTTTCTAACCCCGAAAGTCTTATCAATATTGGATTTTGTAAGGAAACGTTATGTCAAATCTCCCACGATGACCCGATTATAGACTTGTTTAGTAGAGCGAGCTTGTATGGAGTGCCATGTGTCACCAGAAAACTACAGTTTGTCTTCTTTCTGCAACTTCTTACGAAATTTCAATTTGATGCTCAAAGAGAAAGTTATGATGATTTTCCCAAGGTCACCTGTTTATGATGTAATTCGAGCACCTGCAGAAACCCTAAATGTCTTAGATTATATCTCTGAAAATATAGCGAGACAAGATCTGAAATTTGAACCCGAGCTTCACCAAGATTTCGGTTTAAATTACTTCCAGAGTCTGAACCTTCGTAGAACAAATATTATAGAGAAAATTCCACGATGACCTGTTTGAGAAGAAATTCTGGAGCTTGCAAAAACCCTAACTTCCTCAGATCATATCCCCGAAAATATAGCGAGACAAGATCTCAAGTTTGGACACGAGGTTTAGACTGATTTCTTCTCAAATGGGTTTTTTTTAGCTTCTGAAACTTCATAGCAAAATATTTATAGCAAAAATTCCACGATGACCTATTTGGAGCAGCGAAACCCTAGAATCCACAGCTCTGATACCAAATTTTATGAAACTATCTCACAAAAAGATAGAAAAGATAAATAAACACCTTAGAAATAAGCCTCTTCGAGAGGGCAACCTCCTTTACATTACACAAATGAACAATTATTGGATGATACAAATGACAAGACCTCCTTTCTATATATAGGAGTCTAAGGGGTCATAATATAATTAGAGCTAACATAACAATAATAATGTAAGGGCACAATAATAACAATAGTGGGCTTCTATGGGGCACAATAATAACAATATGGGGACTACATGGGCACAACAATATAATAAGGGGGTTGTACTGATAACAATAAGGGGTTACACATCTACTAGTAATGCCAAGGGAAATGTAAAGTTGTTTCCAAACCAGCTGGGTCACTGGACATGACATAAATAGGTGGTTTATGAATTTAGATTGTTCCTTACAGAGACAGCAACAAGAAGGGCCATAGATAGATCTATTATGTAAGTTGTCATCAGTAGGAGTTTTCTTGGTTAATAGGCACCATATGAACAATATTTATTTGGGAGGTGCCTTTAATTTCCAGAGGGGTCACCACCACCACTCAGAAATCTTAGGTTCATGCTCAGAAACTATGAAAGAGTATCCTTCCTTGAGGGTGTATTCACCACGGGGAGAAGCATCCCATATTAATTCATCCTCATGTTCTATAATTCTGACATGGGATTCTTCGATAGCACAAATATATATGTTCCAATCATTTGTCCAGTTGTCCGAGATCATGAGATCATGTGCCAATTCCAAGCCTGTGAAAGCCAAGTTGTATTTCCTTCATCTACAATCTAGGATAGATATCTTATGCCAACTGAATTAAGGAATTGTTTGAGGTCGAGTGGAAGGAGGTGGGCGTTCCCACAACCCGACCAAGCATCTTGGCTGATACATACTTGTTCGCCTGATCCGATTCGCTAGGCCAGTCCTTTTTTGATAACTAATATGGATTGTGTGATTTATTTCCAAATGGTGGAGACTCTAGTTCTATTCCTTATCGGGCTACAAATCCATTCAAGTATCGATTGGGGGTAAATGTACTTGTGATATAACAACTCTTTCCATAAACTAGTGGTTGAGAGAATCTACTAGCCCATTTTTGTTGCAAGTGGTTTTGCAAAGCAGTTTAGATCCTTTAATACCCAACTGCCCCATTTTTTATGTTTTTCTATACACTCCCATTTGACACAAGCGAAAGTCCTACCATCATGATTCCCTCTCCATAAGAATCTATAACATATTTGTTGTATTCTGTAGGTGATACCTTTAGGGATCCAAGCTAGTGCCATCCAGTATATTGGTATGGCTTCTAACGCGGTTTTAATGAGGACTAATATGCATGTTCGTGATAGCCATCACTGCTGCCATATGTTAATACAACGCTCGAATTTTTCTATCGGCCAAGTCCAATCCACAATACGGTAATTGTTTGGCTTTAGTCTGTAACCTAGATACTTTATACCCTCCTCTAGGTCCAGATGTCTGTATTGAAATTGGTGCAGTGCGTATCTTCTTTCATTGAGAGATAAATTTATAGTCATGATGGTATACCTGCTTTGATTTGAAGTCATTCTGGTAGCTTTTCAGAAAAGAGATAGAACTTGCATGAAATTTTTAGAATCTCTAATGGATCCATCAAGAAAAATTAGGGCATCGTCAACAAATAATAGATGCGATGAAAAATAACAGCAGTCGTTTTAACCCCATGTAAATAAATGGACGATCTAACAGTGGAAATTAGCCTACTAAAACCTTCCATGATCAGAAGGAATAGTAAGGGGGGTAGAGGGAAATCTTGTCTGAGTCCCCTCTCAGCATGAAAGAAATTAGAAGCAGCCCCATTGATGAGAATTTTGTAGGAAATAGATGCAATAAATGTTGAAGAATCTATGGCAAAGTAGTGTACTATGATTCTTCGTTACTTGATAACAATTTGTGGAGTATTTTTACTTTCTCTTGTTATTTTTACTTTCTCAAACTTCTACCAAAACATAAGAACAAGAACACAAGATGTTGGCTTTCTGTCAGGGCCAAAACCTCTCTTCGCTTGAAAGGAAAACCCTTTCATGAATTTCTCTTATTGAAGCTTCTATTGATTAATGTCAAACCCTAGACCCTTGATAAGAATATACTCCAAGCACAAGTTAAGTCCTTTCAAGATTACTTCCTCTTGCAACACTTCGTCCTTCTCCTTCCACTACTTTGTCTTCCTCCCTTTGACACTTCTTCTGACAACTGTAGAGACCTTAGATTGTATGCTCTAGGTTATGAACCTTGACCTTTTCTTCCTTCACTTGAGATGGAGCCTTCCTAACTTGAGAAGATGACCTTGTTTCCTCCCAACCGAGCCTTCTTCTCTTTTACAAAGATTGCAGACTTAGAGTAGTAGTAATGCAGCCCTAGTTCTTCGCATGTGTGAGGGAATACCCTCACAAGAACTCTGTTAGACTTCTCCTTCTTCCTTCACTTCTATAGCCTTTTCCCTTACTTGAGTGGGTGACCTTATAGGCATTATTTTCTAGCCTAAACACTTCTCCTTTATGCCTGCAATAGGAGAGTTCAATATGACAGTATAATAGCCTTCTTTTCCTTCGCATGTGTGACTGTAGTATGCTTCAGATCAACCCTATTAACTTCACTATTCTTCCTTGCTTCTTCGCTTGAATGGGAGGCCCTTTAGGCCTATGATCTTAGCCCAAATAATGAAGTTTTTGTGACTGTGATAGAGGGTTGTTGTGACAGCAGAGAGACCCTCTCCTTCTTCGCACGTGTGACTATCTTTTAGCCCTAGAACAGACTTCCAAAGCTTCAGTATTTCTTCCTCCTTCTTCATTATACTTGGAGACCTCCTTCCTTGACTTTTCCCTACCCTTTACTCATCCTCTTTCTCGCTGATTTCAGATATGATATCGTTTTCCTTTGAGGAGGTCAAATGGCTCCTTATATAGGAGTCGATCTCCTTCTTTTAGGTTGACTAGATGCTGACGTGAAGACTTGAGGTCAACTTGCTTGACATAATTCTGATTTCTTATTTTCATGGTGCCATTGTTTGGAGGAGGCTTATGACTTTTCTTGGAGGTCTTCTTATGACCCTAATACATATTATTGCATGGTGTAACAAGCCTTTAAAGTATTAAACCTTTTATTTTGACTATTTGACTCACCTATAGCACTTTAACTAGTGCTAGACCTATTTCAATGAGCAAGAAACTCGTTGACATATATTATAAGAATAATATTTCATTTCTTGAATAAATACAAATATTAAAAGTACATTTATGAATATCAAACCTAGTTACATTTCCTTCAACACTCCCTCTTAATTAGGGAGGTATTCATATAAAATTACAAGGTGTTTGGCTATTATCAATCTCTGAAGAATTCACATAAGAGAGACCAGATTTGCAATCCATTTGTTATAACATCATATCAATCATCATTGTCATAGTGCAAAACCTTGACTAATAGCCCCATCTCTTCATGAGATCATGAGCTACAATGTTGGCGATACCAATGATTTATAGACACCTTGATCATTGTATCTCAAGGTACATAGTCACCCGGGTGTTCTCTAAGCATGACCTTCTAGGACTATTCTTATCTTGGGTTCCCAACCCTCAAATAATATCAGTCCTCTTGCCTACTCTTGGCTTGGATGCCCTACACATCCTCAAAGAGTATCGAATGCCAGATGATTACGTAATCCTCCCATTCTTTCTTCCCAAGTGAAGGCAAGAATGTTGTGTCTATCTTGTGTCTACATTTCCATTCATGGCCTTTATCTAGACTTATGGTTGTCAGTCCTGGTCTAATGCATGACCCATGAAATGGGAAAAACACAATTGTCACTCCTTTGTAATTAGGGGTGATCCAAAACTCCCTCTTGATCAGGGACTTATCAGAGCTCCCTCTTAACTAGGGACTCTTTCATTCATCAACAACTTCTTCTTCACGGGTCCTTCAGCTGCTTGATCTCCTTCCTTTCTTTGATGTCATGAAGTCTTTGTTCGAACTTCTTCTAGGTAGGGCACCACCCATCGATCACTTTCCTTCCTGTTTTTTCATGTCATTGCTTCCTTCGTGGAAAGTGTCTTTCTTACCATACATCAGGTTTTCTTGTCATCTGGCTGCTCCTTTGTCATCTTTCCATGCTTCGAAATACTCTTCTCATAGATGCTACGTTGTATTTTCTTGTTTACATGCTTCGACCTAGTATCCCATCATGACTTCATCCTGATATTTCTTCAACATTTTTTTTCTTTTGTTGGATGGCTTCTTCATCACAACATCTTTGTAGAGTAGAATTAATTATCTGTATATTTCATATCTCCAAGGCCTTCATAGGTTTCAAGGGTCCTTCCTTCCTTTGTCAGAGTTGTCTTGCCTTCTTTTAGGAGATATTTTCAAAGTATCTTATCAGATAGTGATTCTTGGTGATCATGGTGTTCTTCACATGCTTAATCTCTTTCTTCATTTGCTTCTTCTTAGATAGATAGGTCAACCATCTTATACTTCTTGTGAGAGCATTTATTTATTGCTTTCTTCCTGGACTAGTCAGCATTTCTTCTTTCTTTGTAGTCAGCAATATTATACTCCTTATGTGAGCATATTCTTTTGTTGATTTTCATTGCATTGTAGTACATGCCTTCAAGCATGTCCTTGGTGAAAGAGATTCTTCCATACTTGATCATGTTATAGAACTATTCCCATGACTCAATAATACACAAAAGATAACATGACTAAACTTTGATGCATACATACCTCATCTTATTTCTCCTTTGATCATCTTAGCTTCATTTAGTTGTCCTTGGTGTGGCCCTTCTTGCTTCATCTTAGCTTGCTTGCATATCATCCTTTTCTTTAATCCCATGAATGGGATTCCGATGAGACATCTGCTTTGCTTCATGAACCTTCTTTTGAAGATTCCATTATAGGATCTTAAAGACCCTTTCCTTGCAAACGTTTATTTTCTTTTGATGATGGAGGTCTTCTAATATTCTTAATCATGATAAATCTTATTTTATCATGGATGAGGTCCTATACTAGGTATGCTCCTTCTATATGAATATCTTGAGCTATATCTACCATGCTCTTATATTCTAGAAGATATTTCTACCCATGCATTTTTATTCTCATTATAAATGCTACATCTTCATGAGTATCTATAACTCTATGTACTTCATGCTTCTAGATTCTAGAAGATGTTTCTAGTCATGCAATTTTATTTTATTCCTACATGCTCCTATCCTACTCAAAACCTTCAAACAAGACTTGAACTAAATAGTTTGTCTTAGTCATAGTAGATATCTGATGGATCTTCCTTATTTTGCTTCTTTTATTCTTCTTTCACCTCTTGAGTCATGTGAGTTTCTTCCCTCTTTCTTTTGTTGTTGTTGTCCTTCTTAAGCATAGGACAATTCCTTTTGTAGTGTCCATATTCTTGGCATCCAAAACATTGAATTTTGGACATGCCTTTGTTGTTTGTTCTTCGTGGACCAAATTTGCCAAATTTTCCCTTTCTCTTGGCCATGGTAGCAAATTCTTTCTCCTTTGATCCCACATATACCTTTGCTTTAAGTCTGGTTTCCTCTGTCATGCATAGAGACCACATTTCACTGAGTGTGGTTGCTTCCTTCTTGGCATATATGCTTGATGTGAATTTGCCCCAATCGTCGGGTATAGCATCGAGTACTATTTTTGTCATCTCTTTGTCATACATGACTACCCAAGCTCTTGAAGTTGATCTCTTATTTTAGAGATTTTCATGAAGTGGGGAGATATTCCTTCCTTTTTTATCTTCATCTTGTATTGTTCATTCCTTAGAGATATTACTTCTCTGGTTGTGGATACCGAGAATATCTCTACTAGCTTATCATAAATTTATTTTGAGGTTTCAAATTTGGAGGCATAAGGAATGAGAGAGTCTTTGATTGATTCTATCATAATCCTTTCATCTTTTGTCTCATCCTTATTGTACTTAGCTAAGGCTTGAGTTTGTTCCTTAGCATCAATAGTGATATTCTTGTTTACATTCTCTAGAAGTCCATTCTCCTTTAGAACTAAATCAATCCTATTCTTACATGCAAGAAAGTTATTGGTACCTACAAATTTATTGCTTTCTTCGCAAAAAGACATTGATGTATATAAAAAAGGGGACATGTACTTACTTGATAAGTTTTGAGATGTAGTGGATTTGCTTTCTCCTTGAAGACTTAATGGATTACCTTCCCATGATCTTGATGTTCTTCAAGTTTCCTTCTCCGAGTGGACTTGCTTGGTGACGAGATTTTCTCGATGACTTGTAGCTTGATGTAGGTCATGCTTCAATCTACTCTTTAGATTTGTAGATTCCTTTATGAAAGGCTCTTCTTCTTGCTATGTAGTCTTCCTTGGTGAATGATAGGTGGTAGGCCTTCTTTTCCTTGAGTAGATTTGGCTTGATGCTTTTACCTTGTAGATGACTTTCCTTGATGATTGCTCTTGAGTTTCCCTTTCCTTGATGTGTCACCTTAGCTCTAATACCATGTTGAAGAATCTAGGGCAAAGTAGTGTAGTGTGATTCTTCGTTACCTCATAACAATTTGTGGAGTCTTTTTAATTTTTCTTATTAGCTTAATATTCTTCTCATTATTATTAATGCATGTGTGTTTACTTCATAAAACTTATATCAAAACATAAGAACAAGAACACAACATGTTGGCTCTCTACCAGGGCCAAAACCTCTCTTCTCTTGAGAGGAAAACCCTTTCGTGAATTTCTCTTATTGAAGCTTCTATTGATCAATGCCAAACCGTAGACCCTTGATAAGAAGATCCTCCAAGCACAAGTCAAGTCCTTTCAAGATTACTTCCTCTTGCAACACTTCATCCTTATCTTTCTAGTACTTTGTCTTCCTCCCTTCGGCACTTCTTCCAGCAATTGTAGAGACCTTAGACTGTATGCTCTAGGATGAACCTTGACATTTTCTTCCTTGTTATGAAACCAACTCACAGAAAGATAGAAAAGATAGATCAACGCCTTAGAATTCAGCCCTCTTCGAGGGGGCAACCTTCTTTACATTACACAAATGAATAATATATACGAGTCTAAGAGGACGTAATATAATCATAGTCGACATAACAATAATAATGTAAGGACACAATAATAACAATAATGGGCTTCTATGGGGCACAATAATAACAATATGGGGACTAGATGGGCACAATAATATAATAAGGGGGTTGTACTAATAACAATAAGGGGTTGAACTAGTAGTATAGGGACCTAACATGCCCCTCTCCTTTAAAAAGTGTTGCCCTCAATGCTTGAGTATTTTTGGATGCTTCTGTATAAAATTCTCATCCTCCCATGTGGAATCTTCAGTGGTTAAGTTCTTCCACTCGATGAAATACTCTGAAATTGATCTATTTCGTAGCTGTCGATTTCTCGGTTCTGTGACTGCTTCAAGTTCCAATATGATTTTTCCTTCCTTGTCAAGTTCTCGCAATATTGTTTGAATTGGGATCTTCTGCAACTTTTGAATCAGTTCCCACTCCTTTGGGCATATGGATATCTGTAAGGCCTTATGTTTGGAGGAACACTTCCTGGAACCAAATGAATAGCATGATCATGATCACAAATAGGTGGGAGGCATTTTGGAGTCTCAAATACCTTGGAATGATTGTCCAGGATGTTTTGGAGATCTGGAGAAATAGATGATTTGGGATCCTCTAGTGAAAATAATTGTGCAATTACACCCTGTTGTTCTTTCTTTAGAAGCTTTGTCATGTTGTTAGAGTTGATTATATTTCTTGGTTTCCCTTCGATACCCCTCAATTTAACTTCCTTTCGTTCCCAAAAAAAATTCAAGAAAAGTTCTTGAAAATTAAAATCTATCGTACCCAAATATTGTAACCATTGGACTCCTAGTAAAACAACAGCACCACCCATTGGAATGAAAAGCATTAGGCTATTCAATACATATTCTCTCATGGATAGCTTGATATTATGGCACTTTCTAGAGCAATTTGAGGTTCCTCCACTTGCAACCATCACTTGACACGCTGGTGCTGGATAGAGGAAGAAATTCAATTCCTTGGCTATCTTACAATGAATGAAATTATGGGTACTGCCCGAATCAATCAACACTATTACTTTTTTATTCTTGATATGTCCTTCTATCTTGATAGTTTGAGGAGTGGTAGTTTCTTCCAATGCATTACAAGATATTGTCGGATTCATATCTTAATGCTCGATGTGATCTTTCACTTCTTGAACATTTTTCTTCTTGCTATGTCCTTCTAGCTTGATAGTTTGAGGAGTGGTAATTCCGGCCAATGCATTAAAAGATATGTTCAGATTCATTTCCTCTTTCTCGATGTGATATTTCACTTCTTGAACCTTTTTCTTCTTGATATGTCCTTCTATCTTGAGATTTTGAGAAGTGGTAATTCTTGCCAATGCTTTAAAAGATATGGTCAGATTCATTTCTTCTTCATTTGGGGTTGGTTCCTGGAGTATATCATCTTCTTTTGATGTTTCTTGATCATTTTCTTCCTCCTCTTCATAATCTATGTAAAATAATTTCTTCTCAACACACTTATGACCTTTAATGTATTTGTTATCACGATTGTAACAAAGTCCTTTTGCTCTTTTTTCTTCCATCTGTTGTGGTGTCAACCTTGTAGGTTGTGGAAGGCTAGGAGAAACAACACTTCCATCTTTATAGTTGTGAGGGGTAGACTTCCTTGTAGCCATAATTTTGCTTTCCACTTTTCTTGCTAGCCTGAATTCCTTCTCCAATGAATCAGGTTCCCAAAGACGAACCTCATGTTGAATGTTATCCTTTAAACTCCCTATGGAGACATCAATCCTCTGCTTCTCTCGAATAACATTTTCCCTTATATTCAATTTTTGAAAGTCCTCAATGTTCTCTACCATTGAACACTTTTGTTTGAGATTTATCAATGAGCTAAAGAAGATGTTTCTCTTTGTATCCTCATAATGTGCTATCATTTCCTCTGTGAAAATTGACCACGTAACAAGTGGTTTATGAGAACAAAGCCTTTTATACCATAAATTGATTCAGTTCTAAATAATTAGATGCAATACGTACCTTTTGTAACAGTGGTACACCATGTAGATCAAAATATTTCTCCATCTATAGTACCCAGTTTACCGGATCCTTGCCATCAAACTTCATCATCTTGCTTTTTCTTGATTTTAGGAGCTCGATCTTCAAACGACTGTAACTCTGTAATTTCATATCTCTAAGTTCTAAAATTTTGGCCTGTAATATCCCTCTGAGTTCTCTTTCTAACTCCACGAGTCTGATCGCAATTGGATTCCCGAAGAAGGATTTATCCCCAATCTCCCGCGATGACCTAATTATAGACCAGTTCAGTAGAGTTAACTTGTACGACATGCCATGTGTCACTGTTTCAACCTTAGGATATGTAAATTATACCCAAACAAACCACAGTCCATCCACTTTTTGTAACTTCTTTAGAATTTTCAATCAGATGCTCAAAGAGAAAGCTATGACCATTTTCCCAAGGTCGCCTGTTTAGGATGTAATTCGGAAGTCTGCAAAAACCCTAACTTCCTCAGATCATATATCCGAAACTATAATGAGACAAGATCTGAAATTCAGACCTGAGGTTCAGACCGATGTCTTCTCAAATGGGTTTTTGTTTTAGCTTTTGAAACCTCGTAGCGAAAATGTTATAGCGAACATTCTACGATGACCTGTTTTAGATGAAATTCTGGAGCTTGCAAAAACTCTATCTTTCTCATATCATATCTCTGAAAATATAGCGAGACAAGATCTGAATTTCGGACGAGAGGTTTAGCAAGATTTCATCTCAAATAGGTTTTTTTTTTTGAGCTTCTAAAACATTGCAAAAAAAAGTGATAGCAAAAATTCCATGATGACCTGTTTGGAGCAACGAAACCCTAGAATCCAAAGCTCTGATACCAAATGTTATGAAACCAGCTCATAGAAAGATAGAAAAGATAGATCATCGCCTTAGAATTCAGCCTCTTCGAGGGGAAAACCTCCTTTCCATTACAGAAATGAACAATTATTGGATGATACAAATGACAAGACCTCCTTTCTATATATAGGAGTCTAAGGGGACATAATATAATCAGAGCCAACCTAACAATAATAATGTAAGGGCACAATAATAACAATATGGGGACTAGATGGGCACAACAATATAATAAGGGGGTTGTACTAATAACAATAAGGGGTTAAACTAGTAGTATAGAGACCTAACATTCCTTCACTTGAGATGGAGCCTTCCTAACTTGAGAAGATGACCTTGTTTCCTCCCAACCAAGCCTTCTTCTCTTTCACAAAGATTACAGACTTAAAGCAGCAATGATGCAACCCAAGTTCTTCGCATGTGTGAGGGAATACCCTCACAAGAACTTTGTTAGACTTTCCTTCTTCCTTCACTTGTACAACCTTTTTCCTTGATTGAGTGGGTGACCTTATATGCACTCTTTTCTAGCCCAAACACTTCTCCTTTATCACTGCAATAGGAGAGTTTGATATGACAGTAGAATAGCCTTCTTTGCCTTCGCGCGTGTGACTGTAGTATGCTTCAGATCAGCCCTATTAACTTCGTTATTCTTCCTTTCTTCTTCGCTTGAGTGGGATTCCCTTTAGGTTTATGATCTTAGCCCAAATAATGAAGTTTGTGTGAATGTGATAGAGGGCTGCTATGACAGCAAAGATACCCTCTCCTTCTTCGCACATGTGACTGTCTTTTAGCCCTAGAACAGACTTCAAAGCTTCGGTATTTCTTCCTCCTTCTTCGCTATACTTGGAGATGTCTTTCCTTGACTTTTCTGTACCCTTTACTCATCCTCTTCCTCACTAATTGCAGAGATGATATCATTGTCCTTTGAGGAGGTTGAATGGCTTCTTATATAGGAGTTTGCCTCCTTCTTTTAGGCCAACTAGAGGCCGACATGAAGACTTGAGGCCGACTTGCTTTATATAATTCAGGTTGCTTCTTTTGATGGTGCCATTTCTTGGAGGAGGATTATGAATTTTCTTGGAGGTCTTCTTATGACCCTAATACATAGGTCTTCAATCTTTTCTTTTGACTATTTGACTCACTTATAGCACTTTTACTAGTGCTAGACTTATTTCAATGAGCAAGAAACTCATTGACATATATTATAAGAATAATATTTCTTTTCTTGAATAAATACAAATATCAAAAGTACATTTATAAAGACCGAACCTAGTTACATTTCCTTCAACAATACAGTGCATGATCCAATTAATGAATGAGTGATAGCCGATGTGGGTGAGGATTAGGTGGAGGTAGGTCTAATTGGACCAATCAAAAGTTTTGGACAAATCAATTTTGAGAATGATGCTTTTGAGGCTCTTGAGTTTAATGGAGTGGAGGCCTTCTTATGCAGTGCCTATGGATTCATGTATCTATTTTTGGTTAATGAAAGCAAATTGTTCTTTGGAGATATGATGGGATAAGATGAGTTTGATATGACTGGCAATGATTTTATAGATATAGTTGCATGAGGAGATAGGTCGATAGTCATCAAAAGTCAGGGGATTGTCGGATTTGGGGATGAGAGCAATAAAAGTAGAATTGAAACCCTCCCACATATTTCCAGACAGTCTGCAATCTTCGATAGCCAGGAGAAGGTCCTAGCCAATTAATTCAAAGAAGGTAAGATAGAATTCAATGAGCCATCATTCTAGTCCTGGATTTTTGTCTTTTTTAGACCATTTCAGGACTTCTTCTAGTACCCCCAAAGTGATAGGTTTGTTCAATTTCTCCAAGTCATCATCATCCACAAACTGAGGCAATGTTTTGGCAATGTGGAGAACCTTTGATATGGTTGATTCTCGAGGGGCTCTGAATAAATGACCAAAGTGTTTGATACCCATGTTTGCTAGTTGACTGAAAGTAGAGGGCTCCCTTCCAACTTGATCTCTAAGTGTCCATATGGTATTGGTTATACTCCTCCCCCTTGCACATTGCTAAAAGAATTTTTTATTTTCATCCCCGTTCTTGGAGCCATATGGCTCTTCCTTTTAATCTCCATGCTTCCTCTTTTTGTCATAATAGTCTAATATTTTCTGCTTCCAATCTTGTTAGATGGTTTTTTTTTCTAAGGATCAGAATCTAGAGTTCTCTGAGTCCATCAGTATAGCGAGTTCAGCTTCAATATTCGTCAAGGTGGATTCATCCCTTTTCTTCTTTTCCTTGGCCCACTCTATCATTTTGTGCTTAAGGCGAGACATAATATTTGCAATGGTAGAGGGAGGTGGGGAATTTCTATCTTGACAGTAGTGAATCCATGACTCCTTAACAATTTTATGGAATTCATCCTCCTTAAGCCAGGGAGAATTGAATTTGAATGGGGATTTTGGCTTACAGGAGGAGTTCAGAATTTCTAAGAAGATGGGGGAATGATATGATATACCCCCAGAACCTATCCATTGTCTAATTATGTCTAGATGATCCACCAGCGAAAACTTTATGAGAAAGTGACCCAGTCTTCTGGTTAGTGAATCTTCCCCAATCCTCTGATTACGCCAAGTTGGTTGTATCCTGGCCATGTCAATATTCAAGAAATTGTGATGATCTAATAGATGCTCAAAATATTCCATGAGAGGGTCAGTCTGAGCGTGATTTCCCCAATATTCTGCATGACCCAGGGAGAAATTCATATATCCACCAACGATAATATTATCATTATTCATAATGGAATTTAACATCAGGTCATCCCAAAAAGCATTGCAGTTATGGTAGGGCCCGTATATATTGAGTAAATGAAGAGGGATACCTAGATCTATAGATATGAAATCTGCTCCTAGGATTCCTTCCATCCCCCAGTAATTTTCGAGCTTCATAGTTCTTTTGTTGAAGCCAATAGCACAGCCTCCAGACCGGCCTCTCACATCCAGGGAATGAAAGGTTCAACCAGGTAGGATAGATTTTAGGAAATTATTGATAGTTTCTCCATCTGCCAGAGTCTCTTGAAAATATATAACATCCAACCTCTCTACTCCAAACAACTGCCTGAGGGCCAATTTTTTATTAGGGCAGTCCAGACTCCTACAATTGAAGGATAGGCACTTCATGAGGTAACCAAATTAGGGTTTCCTTTTGCTATAAGAACCCAGTCAATGGAGATTTGTTTTCTAGATTCCACCTCGATTCCAGCCTGATGGATAGCTTTTAATATCTTAGAGTGTCTTCCTCTGGTAGTTCTCGGAAGTTCCGGGGGGGGGGAGAGTTCACCAATTCCATTGGGGGAATGCTTACGGTGAGCATGGGATCGAATATTAGACCTATGGTTGGAGCTATTGTCCGATGGATCTGCGCCTCCAAGAGGATATGGTAAGGAGACCCCTTCCAGGGTAGTAGGGTTAGGGGAAGAGTTTTTGTTGGGTGTGGAGCATGATTATTTAGAGGTCTTTGTTTTAGCCAGATGTATACCCCAGGAAGATTGTACACCCCTCCACACGGGGGGGTGCGGGTGGGACTTGTCCCCCCCGCTAGGGTCTGGGGGGGGCTAATCCCCCCCGGCTGGGGGGTTCGAGGGCCAATGGTCCCCCAGCGAGGGTTTCGGGGGCAGTACCCCCGAAGCTAAAAACATATGTAAAATTGCCTTGTAAAAGTATAGTAATTTCTAGTCAATATGGGCCGTTCATTAGGCAGATGATCTGACAGTAGAATTTATATTTAGTTTAGGGTTTTTTCCCCTATAAGGAAACCCCTCTCTTGGTATGACGGTATTGTATTGAGGCTATGGAATATGTGTGTATTCTCAAAGCAAGAAACAGAGAGGTGAGACTGTGAGAGAAAACAGAGGATATTACAGTGGATCTGCTGTAGGTTGTCTCTTCATTTTACTGGATAATAGAAAGGAAGGATTGGCTTTTCAGGGTGGATGTAACCCAAACTGGGTGAACCACGTATATCTATGTCTCTTTGGTTTTATGTGTTTGTGTTTTTCCGCATATTATATGTCTTTCATTTCTCTGTCGTATATAATATTTTTCTAACAATTGCAAAGGGGAGTTGTGGCCACAGGACAAGGGATCATATTCAAATTGCAAGTAGACAAAACAAACCTGGAAAAAGATAAAGATACGTTGGCACATTCAGAAATAAATTCATGATATGTTATACGGGGAGAAGAAGAGAGAACAGTACCTGGAAGCGAACCAGATCCAGAAGAGTGTGAGGGAGTAACCCTTGTTGAAGGTGTCTGAGTTGTCAGATGTTGTGTGTTCTTTCTAGTGTCCTTATGTCGCCTCAGCGATTTGGTAGTCACATTTGTTTGAGCAATCGCTTCTTCATCGACATGAGTTTGTGTTCCTAATAATTCTTGTCATTTTTTTTATTCCTTGTTCACCATATTGTTCATCGTGATCCAAAAATGGATCCTGGATAAACCTTTAAGTCTAAAAGACTTCATATAAGAGGTAAAAGGTTCCAAATGGCACAAATCCTTCTAAATCAGAGGAAAATCAAAGTCGCAGGCTACTCTCGGAGATAGTCTCATTGGAGAGATTTCCTCATTTTGAATCCAACAAAACTTGAATGGGCGAAAATGGACTTCAGATGAAGGAGTTATCACAAAGAGAAGCTCCCCTTGTTCTTTGGGAAAAGAGGAAAAAATCCTTTAAAAATGGGCAAAAGACCCTATAAGAGAAACTCGCATCGCATGAGGCCAAGACTTAAAGTCGGGTGGAAAGCACCCCCGATTAGCGACCTCCAATGATCGGATCAGTGGGTCGGACCGGAGGCAGGTAGTGTATACCCCAGGCAAAGGTCCTGGGCCGATGTGATGGTGCGATCGCCAAAATCGGCGGATCGCAATCGGCAATACCACAACGCAGAACATGCGATGGGACTGAGCCAATGCGATACCGCAATTGCCAATATCGGCAGATCGCAATCGGTGAACACAACAGAGTAGGGCTTATATATATAATATATATATAATATATATATATATATATATATATTATATATAAGCCCGATGCAATAGCCGGACCCAGCGGCGATATGAACTGGATTTAATATATTTTGAAATCTGCCGAGAGGCATTTCTTTATGTATTTTGGTATATTTTGTTATTAAACGAAATACAAAGGGGAAGCGCGATGCGATGAAAACCGGACCCGAAAGGGTTCTGAAATGAAAATACATGATATTTGGAATCCGTCATGAGCCATTTTGCGATATTTTCCATGTCTTAATATATTTTTGAAATACAAAGAGAAACCTTGGAATAAGCCAATTGCGACATGCAAGAGTGACTTATGGGTACACCCAATAGGAAATTAAAGCGCAGTTATGAAAATTTGAAGTTTGAAACAGTGTTCTCTCCAGAATTTTCCTGTGCTTTACAGTGTTCTCTGTGTAAAACACAGAACGATTGTTTTTGAAGGATTTCAAGCACCGACGCCCTCATCTGTTACAGAACAAGTGGTCACCTGCACTAAAGGCATTATGCAATGATTATTGAACGCTTAAAGAAGGGATTTGAGAGGACCAAAGCGGGAAGACAGAGAGCCTGAGAGGGAAAATGAACAGGCAGTGTGATTTGGCTTAAAAGCCATAAAGCGACAGAGACAGTGGTTGTTGGAGGCTACTGAGACTATTGGTTGTTGAAAACCAAGCCAAAGCAGGAAGCTAAGGCAAAAGAGGCAGCGCAGAAGCCAAGGGAGTCACTTTGAGTTCAAGTGAAAAGCCCAAAGAGAGCTGTAAACAGCTAGAGGGCTAAAAAGCCAGAGCTGAAGGGCCAAAGAGCCAAAGAGCCAGGGTCAGAGCCAAGAGCCAGAACCAAGAGCCAAGAGATAGAACCAAGAGCCAGAGCTTCAAGAGCTAGGGGATAAAATGGTGTCTGAACCCACTATTTTTGTGTAGAACAGTAGGCGTTAAGCCAAGAGCTTGTAAAAAATACTTACACCATAATCCTAGAGAACCTAGTTGAGTTGACTAGAGCTCACGGAGACGTAGCCCAAGATTTTTGGGTGAACTCCTAATTAAATTTTCGTTTCTGTGTGATTGTTTATTGTTGCATTGTCTCTTCTGTTTTATTTACTGTTATATGCATTTATATATCAGTTTAAGCATATCCACTTACAGAACAACAATAGAAATTAAAGCATGTAATCAGTTTAAAACAAATACCAGCATACACCCATGTCCTCAAGCATTTCTTAATTCCACATTGGTTAATCAAATAGTCTTGGGAATATTTAAAGCTTTGGAAGTGGGAGAGGTTCTTGTAAGTTAGACAAGAAGCCTAAGTTCCCCATTTTCATATCACATCGGGAAATCCTTATAAGATTTCCCACTTCATTGCATCTTCTGCAATGGAAAGGGACCCCTTCATAGTCCAGAATCTTTCATCTTATGTGACCATGGTATTGGAGACGAAAACTCTCCATGAGACCTTCCCTGGTATCCAAGTGAACCAGAATTCTAGTTATAGCTACATTCCCCGTTTCCATGAAGGACTTTCATGGTCTAAATAGACCCCCAGATCGTCTCTGATGCATCTGAACACATCCTTAGACCAGAAATGGAGTGGTAATCCTGGCATTCTGGCCCATATAGGACCTGCCCCCAATTTTTCTTTGTTTGGGTCAAAGACAGGCATCCAGCGCTTTAGAAGAACCAGAGTCATTTCAATATGCCAAAATTTGGAAAGGACCCAATTCACATATTCAAGGAGAGCGAAAATGAGGGAAAACCACCCTCTTGTCACAGTGAGGACCGTTGATAACTGATCAAGGGTATTGCCCTAGATTTTCGTCACCCATCTCTTGAGCCTTGTTGTGGAATAGTTACGTCCTCTGAGCCTACCGGCCAACACCGAGCTCTTTGTTTCTGCAACCTGTGACATGCTAATGCCTTCACCAAAAAATAATAATCGTCTGAGTTCCCTGACCTTTGTGCACTTAGACTTTTCCCCCCCTTTTTTTTTATTGTTCTTCATGTGTTTTCACTATCTCCTCTGAGTGAGCTTCGTCAGAGTCAAAAACCCTAACGTCTTCTTGATCCAATATCTGATGGGGGATACCTTCAAAGCAACCCAAGGTTTTTATAGTATGCGTCGGATGTGGTACCTGGGATCCAAGGTTTGCAACCCCTGATACATTAAGCCCTAATCTCTCAAAACCAATGGTTTCCGATTCAGATATAGGAAACCCTACTGTCACCGCACATTTCTCACCTTATCCAAATGCAACTTTGAAAGTTGCTTAAGCTCCCATATTTGTAGTTCTGACAAAGACAAGATCATAAGTTTCAGTTGGGGTTGATAGTATGGTAGAATGAGGTCAATACCTGCTCGAACTGTAGAGGTAGGATGAGAAAACCCTAGGGTATTGAGGGAGGTCACACCATCTTCCATATCAGTAATATAGGGCACAACCTGGTCAGCAGGTACCCGAGAGATCTCCAGTGAGTGCAAAGAGAGATGTTGAGGTGGATCCTTAGTCCAAATTAGCGTGTGATCCATTGAGTCTGTGGAGTACTCAACGATTTCCTCATCCATATCAACAGAGTTGCCAAAAACAGTCACAGGAGAGTTTCGTTGAGAGTGTAGTTGTCGTCTGCCATCAGAGTCACTGCCCAGAAATGATGTCGCATCCTTTGCCTTCCATGAGATATTTTTAGCTTTCCCTGCCGCGTGTTGCCTCTATCTACGGGAATCAGATTCCACGGACCCTAACTGTGCCCTAGACTGTCGCTAGCTCTCGTGACGCTATAGGACTTCAGAGCCCTAGCCATCCCGCCCCCTCACAAACACCCATCCCTCTTCATTTAAAGTTTCTTTCATATCAATTAAGCTAAAATAATTTCCTCATCTAGCCATATAGGATTAGGGTTGGAATCATTGCTTAAACAAGTAGCTTGATTGGTTGCAGTTATAGAATTAAATTCTCCTAGCAGGAGGGTACTATCTTCATTTCTTAAACTATAAATAGTTTGTTCTTAGGCTTTTGTGGGGACCATTTTAATCTAGACTTCTTTCTTATAAAATGTATAGTTAATATGCATGACATAAAAAAGTTGATATATATATCTTATTTGTATTAATATCTGAAAACTTCATAAAATTGTATTGTTTGAGAGAGTCTTTCTTACAAATTCGTGAAAAGAAATGGTTTTCTTTTTTTTTGTTTTTCTTTTCTTTCCACCAATCCCTCTATCGTGGGGATATATTTTTCCATCCCAACCACAATACTAATAATTATATGTTAGGGACCTTATATTAATCATTCTTCCAAGTTTCAACTATAAATATAATGTAAATTTCCCCTCATAATCCATCAACTTAATATAAGCCTTCAATGGAAAGTTTTTTTATCTATGCTGAATTACTCATAGTGGGAAGCATGAATAATAAATAAAAATTATAGAAGGAACTTGTGCACCTAATTTACCATGGGGTTTGAATAGCAACAAAACAACTAGAATGGAGCTCAAATAGACCTCACCATAGCATCAATTAGAGATCCTTTTGAATTTAATCCATCTTTGAACTCAGTCCATGACACACCAAGAAATCACCACAAACCATAGCTCATTGTAGTTGCCTTAGAATTCAATATTCTAGGAATTTCATCACACAAATATTTCACCATTGATCTATCTCCAAAAAATTGTTTTATTTCTAGGGAAACTTCTATTTTGCAAAGCATATATATTCTAAAATAAAACTTGTTCTCATGTCTACCTAGCGATCTCTATTTTGTGTGTAGTTTCTATGCATCTGTTTATTGGATTGGATAGGTCATCTCTATATCTATGTTTATTTTGATTTCCTTTACATATATGTTGTTGGGATTTTTGTGCTTATGTTTGTAGTCCCACAAAACAAAGCCAGAGACAAAAGTGAATAACTAACAACATAATAGTATTTAGTAAAGACAAATATGTCACCACAAACTAGTTAATATTGAGATAGATATTTCACCATGGACCATTTAAGATCAATGCAAATAAGTTTATAAAAACCATATTCTCTTATCTATGTGTTAGAAAAGTATTTTCAAGACAAATATTTCACCACAAACCATTAATATCATGATAGATATTTCAGTATAAGAAAATATTTTATCATCAATTCTATAAAAATAAAATAAAAATCAACTAAAATGACATAGATAATAATAGTTGTTATTGTTAATCTTACAAATAGTTAATATATTGCCATATTAAATGATGAAGAAAATTCTAAATCAAAATGGATTAGATTTTTGAATCAATTTATTTGATTACATCTTCCATTAAATCATAAAAATACATCTAATTTTTCATATTAAATATATAAATAGATTTAAGAAAAAAAAAACAAAACAAAAACCTTCAACTAAAATATCATAAAAATAATATTCATCAATATTAATCTTACCAATAGTGATGATATATTGCATATCCAATCATGAAAATAATTTTAAATCAATTTTTATCAATTTTGTAAATCAATTTGCTTGCTCCCCTCTTCTCTCCGCTCTGCGCTCGCTGCGCTTCCCTAGCCGCGCCTGCGCCTACGCCCTCCTATCTGCTTTCCTCATGGCGTCTGGAGGTGGCCCTGAGGCCCCTCCCCCCCTTCCCCCGAAAGTCACGGCCTTCAAGGCCCTGGTCTCTGCCTCTGGTAAGCACTCGGTCTCTGGCCCGCAACAGAAATTTGTAAAGAAACTGGACAGTATTCCCAAGGTTGCTTTACCTGAGGAAGAAATATGCAGATCAGCTCTGAATCTCGCAGAAAAAGGCCTGATCGGACAGTTCACCGGTTTGTGGCCATCCCCGAGAGCAGTCGAAGAATGGGTCAAAAGGAACTGGCTTCCTTTGGTCAACGAAGGAATCAAGATTTATTTTGTGGGCAAAGGGTTCTTTGTTTTTTTGTTTGACAATCCAGAAGATCGAGGCCTGATCTTCAGAAACGGGCCATATTTCATGGGGCCCCAAGGTCTCTACTTGAACAAATGGACAACTGATTTCGACCCAGCGCAAGATGTGCCTAAGGCAGTTCCAGTCTGGGTGCGCCTCCCGCATCTTCCCCTGCATTGCTGGAATCAAGGCTCCTTACAATCCATAGGAAATGCTCTCGGAAAATACATCGACCAAGCCCCAAGGAAGGACCAGTATTCCTGTGCCCGGATCTGTGTGGAGGTCGATTTGGAAATAGGATTACCCGAAGCGATTCAGCTATCGATGGCAAACTGGTCTCACATTCAAGAGCTTGATTACGAACAGTTGCCCTTTAAGTGCCGTTACTGCCATGAGTATGGGCATTTTGCCAGATATTGCAAAAAAAGAAGTGGGGAGACTTCAGAGAAGGAAAAAGAAGATCAATGGAAACAGGGAAAGAAGACATCAGCTAACAGGCAGAGCAACAAAAGCAAGGCTAAAGGGCTTGAGAGCAAAGTAGATAACGGAAGCACAAGTAATCAAAATGCCGGAAGCAGTGAATCAAAGGACAATGAGGGAGATAAAAATCCTTTTGAAATCCTCGCGCCTCCTCCAGATCCACCGGAAGCAGGGGAAGAAGAACCATTACAGCACGTGAATATGGAAACCCTAGACCCAGGTAACACTCAAAGCATCATTCCAAGAAAAAAAAATTCTCCATCATACGCAGAGATAATCAAAAAAAAGAAAAAATCAATAGAGAACATTGGGTCATCAGACGATGAATCTCAAGAAAAGTCATCAAAAAGGGTCGGACGAAGAACAAATAAGGAAACCAGAGAAGAGGAGCCAGAAAAACAAAAATCTCTTGGCAGTCAAGCAACGATCGAAATGAGCCTAGGGAGAACTGTCAGGCCTAGGACCTCCAAAGGAGGAGGGCCTACCCCTTCAAGCGGTAAATGATGCAGATGATCTCTTGGAACTGTAGGGGTCTGGGTAATCCCAATAAGGCAGAGGCTATCAAAGACCTACTGAAGATAGAGACCGCGGACATCCTTATGCTCCAAGAGACAAAAGTAGAAGGGGAAGCCCTTCTAAACACCAGCGTTAATAAATGGAAATTTGATTCAGGAAAGGCTGTTAGTGCAAGGGGAACAGCTGGAGGTTTAGGTACATTATGGACAAAAAGCTTCTCCCTAGAACGATTTTCAGCGACTCAACATTGGATCTTCACAGAGTTGCGCCACACTGTAAGTAATCTCACCCTCGCCCTGTTTAACTTATATGTCCCAGTTCATTATGAAGAGAAGAAAGAATGCTGGAGGTCACTTTCAGATTTTTTAGAGCAAATCAGCCCAACAAATTTGGTTATAGGGGGGGACCTGAACATAACTTTAGATCCCAAAGAAAAGAAAGGAGGGATCCAGTCCAGAGATCCTTTCAGCAGAACAGTGGGCAATTTGATTCAGCGCTGGGACTTGGTAGACTTCAAACCAGTGAAAGGTAAATTCACCTGGACAAATAATAGAACTGGAGAAAATCATATCTCAGCCAGATTGGATAGGTTTCTCATCAACAGTTCTTTAATGATGGACAGCAGAATTGTTTTCACTAAAATTCTTCCAAAACTTACATCGGATCATAAGCCAATCCTTATATTTCTAAAAAAAGAAGAGGATTTAGGCCCCCTACCATTCCGTTTCAGCCCTCTCTGGGCAGGCAAGGATGGGTTTTTAGAAACAGTCCAAGCGGCATGGAGGATGGAAGTTTATGGTTCCCCAAGCTTCGTATGGGAACAAAAATTGAAAAACGTTAAAACAGCTCTCAAAGCATGGATAAAGAAATCCACGCAATCCCCCAATAGGCAGAGGAAGGAGGCAGTAACTCAATTAGAAGGAATACAATTCGATATGGAGGATATAGATCCCTCGGTCACAGAGTTTTCCAAAGAAAAATCGGCTCAAAAGAATGTGTACTGTTCTTTCAGGAAGGAAGAGGAGTACTGGCGTCTAAAGTCACGAAGCCTGTGGCTCAAATCAGGGGACAGAAACACCTCTTATTTTCATAGGCAGTGCAGGGCTCGTCTCTCGCGCAACCATATAGCAGAAATAACCAGTTCCAGCGGTTAGGTATATAAAGGTTTCGCTCAAATTCAAGAGGCAGAGGCAAATCAATTTCAGAACCTTCTCAATGTAGAAAGAAATGGCGAGGAGGAGGACGAAACAGAGTTTCTCACAGCCATCCCAAATCTAGTCAGCGAGGAAGATAATGTCTCTTTGATGAGCCCAGCAACGGAAGAAGAGATAACTAATATCGTTTGGTCCATGGACCCTGACAAAGCCCCAGGTCCCGACGGGTTTTCAATTCATTTTTATAGGATTTGTTGGGAGATCATCAAATTCGACCTTTTCATAATGATAAGAGGAGTCTTGAGGAAGGCAAAGATGGGAGGGGGAACAAAATCAACATTCCTTGCTTTAATCCCCAAGGAAACTAACCCAAGATCGTTTGACAGATACAGGCCGATCTCCCTGTGTAATTCATCATACAAGATCGTGGCTAAGTTGCTGGCTAACAGAATCAAGCCTCTTCTCCAAAAACTTATCTCCCCAGCCCAAGGAGGATTTGTGAAAGGCAGACAAATTCTCGATAATGTTATTCAAATTCAAGAGGCCCTCCACTCCAGCCATGCCCGGAAAGAACAAGGCATGATTATTAAATTAGATATGAGTAATGCTTTTGACCGTGTTAATCGATCTTTCTTGCTCAGGGTCCTTCAAGCCTTTGGGTTCAGTCATGAATTTATAAATATCATCAAAGCCTGCATTGAAAATGTCTGGATCGCTCCAATGGTGAATGGGAGACCAACTGATTTCTTCTCCGCTACTAGGGGACTGAGGCAAGGTTGCCCTCTGTCTCCCTTTCTATATATTCTAATGGCGGATTCATTAAGCAGGAAATTAACTCAAGAGCAGCAGCGTGGCTCCATTCCTGGGATAAGAATTGTGCAAGGAGCACCTTCAGTGAATCATGCGCTCTTTGCCGATGATTCACTCCTGCTTGGCGGCGCCTCCTTGAGAATGGCTAAAGAATTCAAGTCTATCCTTCAAAAATATTGCAGTGTCACTCGAGCCCTTATCAGTGAAAGGAAGAGCGCAGTTTATGGTTGGAATTCCGATCAGCAAACCATCGATAGGATAGCTAGTGAACTGGGTTTCAAAGGCTACGCAGAGTGGGACAAAATAAAATACCTTGGTCTTCCATTGACGATGGGATCCAACCGGAACAACCTGTGGGAGGAGGTAATTTCCAAGTTTAATAAGAAGATAGCTGCATGGGGCGGAGTCTGGCTCTCCTCTGGAGGAAATCTCACTCTCATCCGGTCGGTTCTTTCTGCTTTGCCCAACTTTCAAGCCTCTCTGTTGTTGGCTCCAAGGCAAATAGCTGATCAGATTTCCTGCCTAATTCGGAACTTTCTGTGGAGCGATGGTAAGGGGAACAGTAATCGCTTCCACCTTGTCAATTGGGAATTGGTGAAGCGTCCAATCAATGAGGGCGGCCTGCAAATTAGAGACCCTCTTCAAGCTAATCTAGCGTTGGGCTGTAAGATTCTGTGGCTGCTAATCTCTGAGCCCATGCACCCAATCAGCCAGATTTTAATCCTCAAATACCTCAGAAATCGATCGATCATCACCTTCAATCCAGCTTCTTCTCCAAAAAGAACTCTGGCATGGAGACTCTGTTGTAGAGGGATCGATTTTTTCAGAACGCATTTGTATAAAGTTCCAGGTAATGGAAAAAAGACTTGGTTGTGGAGAGACCGAATCATGGGCCACCCCCCTCTCTCAGAGATAAATGAAATTGCAGAATTAAGAGTTTGGCTAAGATCAAGAGGAATCAGGAAAATCGAGAATATCGTGGAGTGGGATGAAGACGGCAATTGGAAGAGCTGGAACCTGCCCAACATACCTGAGCATTTAAACGACCAGTTAATCCTTTTCACAGCTGAAATAGCAGATTTTGCTCCTGTGCATAAGAATGAGGAAGACACTTGGGGTTGGGGACAAACATGGGTCTACTCCGCCAAACAAGGGTATTTACAAATGCAAAGCAAAAAAGACTCAGCGCACCCGGAAGGAGTGTGGAAGCAGATCTGGGAGAGCTTCAGCATCCCGAAGATCAATTTCTTCTTCTGGACCTTGTTCCAAAACAAAATTCTTACTGGCGAGAACCTTTGTAAAAGGAACATCGCCGGACCTCACCAATGCGTGTTTTGTAAAAAAGCCTTGGAAACTTCAGCGCACATTTTTCTTGAATGTGAGTACGCCCAGAAGACTTGGACTAGTTTCTTGGCCGGTCTGAATGTCAGACCTCCAGTGAACTGCTCAATAACAGAAATGTTCATGTCCTGGAAAGCTAGATATCCCCATTGCATCGTTGCCAAGTCCCTCTGGTTCAAGGTGTGGACAGCAGCACCGAAATATGTGTGCTGGAAACTGTGGCTCTCCCGGAACGAAATAATCTTCAATCAAATAGAAATATCAGCAGAAAAGGTTGCAGAAAAAGCCAAGAATCCTCTATTAGAGACTTTGAGACAGTCCAATGTTAGAGACAACTCCCTAAGAGACGAAGAAAGAGTATGGTTGGGGGACTTCATTCCCACAATGAGTCCTTCTTCAATCACTCGTCCTCCCCTCAAGGAAAATTGGCAGATTCGAGACAATTTAGAAGGCTTCCAGAAGTGGTGGAAATCTCAAGGAAAATGCACTATCTTTTTTGACGGAGCCTCGAAAGGCAATCCAGGCAGGTCAGGGGCGGGGGGGATCATTTATCTCCCGAATGGAAGCAAAGAGAGTTTCAGCTGGGGTCTCGGAATAAAAACCAACAATCAGGCAGAAGTCCTTAGCCTCTTAAAAGCCTGTCAACTCACAAGAAAAAGAAATCCAAAGGAAATCGCAGTGTTCGGAGACTCAGAATTGCTGATCAAAGCCTTAAGAACAAACAAAAGGTTTAATGATCCAATTCTGAACAAACAGATATTAAGAGTGAACAGACTCTTGAAGGAATTCCCTTCATTCCAAACTTTCCATATTCTCAGAGAACTGAATTCAGAAGCCGAATCTCTGGCAAATATTGGCTGCAACCTAGAAAAGAGCATGATAAGTATAAACTCAGGCGAACCAGATATGGCAGCCATCCCTTAAACAGGGCAAAGAACAGTGAGAATATCTGCTTCAGCCTTAAAGGAGTTTGTAAGGTTTGCTGGATATTTTAAAGAGCGGGAGGATTAATTTTAAAATTAGTTCTTCGAATTTACTTTCTCCAAGTAAAGAAACAGGGGTGGCGACGTCAATACTTCAGGTTCTGGAAGCAGTGGGATGGCGAGACGTCAGTTAGAAAATTTGGGCTCTCAGAATGATGCAGAACCAGTTCGAGGTCTCAGCCAAGTCGCCCTCCGGCTCTATCCCCCCTCGCTTATATTCCGTAAAGCAATTTCTTCTCTTTTGTTTGAAAATTTGATCTTAGTCTGTCTAAGTTCGTTGGAAAGGCAGTCGCAATCCATATTGCTCATTGAGTTTTCTCAGTAGCAGAATTTGCTGGGCAAAGAAAAGAAAATGTAATTCTGAATTTGGCTTCGGTCACCCATTAATAAGATATCCATTTTGGTTTAAAAAAAAAAAAATCAATTTTCTTGATTTAATTCATAAAAATATTTTTGAATTTTTTATAACAAATATGTAAAGAGATTGAAAGGCTTTACAACAAAGTGGTCTTGACAAAAAAAAAATGAAAATATATAAAGAGATTGAAAGGTTTTCCACCAAAGTGGCATGACAATTTCAATTGTTAATATTAATGTCATTAAATAAAAATTATTCACAATTCCTTAAATAAATTGGAATTTCAAAAAAAAAATCCAAGATGATAGTTGTAAATGGTTAATTTTTCGTATAAATGACTTTGGTATGTATTAACTTTTTGGAATTATTGAAACTTGGAAATAACTAATAATGCTTAAATACATTTGTTAAATATGTTTATAAAATCTCACTAATTGTTATTTACATGCAAAATTTAATTAAAACTATGATAATTAAGAATATATACACAGTTCCCCTTATTGGGGTGTTCAGTGAAGTGAACTTGGAGGTTGGGGGGAGGTCGCCACCCCACCGCCTCCAACTACATTTAAGAGGGGGGTGGCATCGCCAGCCTACCCCATGCACTACACATGTGAAACACTCCTTCCCAATTCATTACCATGGCAAACCTGTGTCTATTCAATTGCTCTGTGAGGATAGACCCTGCCCTCTGGATTTTGTGGTGTGTTTAGGCTTGTTTCCTACCACAAGTGGGACTATTCTCTTAGCTATCTGGTATGGCGGGTCTATGTGTAGTGAGAAGTTTGTAGAAACATGGCTAAATTCACTCTCTCTTCCTTAGGGGAGGTCTCTTACCTCTAACAATGGTGTCGATGTGAATTGTACATGCATGCAACCTAATCTGACTTACTTATCTGGAGGGACATGGTGCTTGTAGGGGAAGTTGAGTATTGGACTAGCAACTGGCTCCAGAGGCACAATGGTGGCATATGTGGATTTATCTAAAATCAGAGGTTACAACTGTAGACAACACCATCTGCCTTCAATGCAAGTGAATTTGATGGCCCGAGCATCATTGACCAGATTCAACAAGGTATTGTCTCTCCCATCTAGCTTAGTTCTTTTCTTTACTAGTTTTATGTCTCACTAGTGCAAGTCATGTGGATTTGCCATATTTTCTAAGGGTCTACATTGCAACTTGCATCTTTATGTCTCCTGGTTAGTGTGTGACCCCTACCCAAATTTTTTTACCTATCTCTCTAATTTTCTAGTTGCTTGAGTCGCCTAGAACCCCCAGTAACTCTTGGCTCTGCTTTCATTTCACCTTTATCAACCTCATTCCTATCATTCTTAGGTTGTTGTGGCATAGTTGTCTTCATTGATTTTGTATTTCTTAGTGCATTATGCCCCAGAAAAGTATACACAATCATTGCGGAGGTGGTGGCCTAAACCCTCAATGCGGCTCGTGCACCCAAGCCCAGGCCCAGGAAGCTAATGTTAACTTTCATTCCACTACCCCTCACAAAATTCACGAAGAAATCTGCCAACTCGAGACCCTCACTACCAATCATTGTCAAGCTTATTATGACTCTAAAATCCTGGAGGTAGACCATTGGGTTCCTGGCCCTATTTGTACCATGGGAAGACAGATCCAATACCTGAACTCCATCACCCTTCATTAGCAGATGAAAACCCTTTTGGGCAGGGTCTTGAAACATAAGCATGAGGACCATGATGACATCATCTCTTCCTTGAATGAAATTAAGTGAGTGTAACAATATTAGCATTCTTGCTTGGTGAGTCTAGATGCCTGACCAACCCACCTAGAAATCCACCTTCGATATGAACTTAAGCCTATGGATCCTACAAGTGCCAATGCTTAGGATCCAACCCTAGTGACCTCTTCAGACTCTTGATATCATGATATGGCTTTTAGCAGTTGTTTTCTTCCTATGTGTAGTTTAGTACATGGTAGTTTAGGTTGTTATTGGCAGTCGTTGTTTATTTTTGGTAGACTTGATTTTCAATTAATGGTCAACAAATCTAGTTTCCCTCAAGGCAATTGAGACTGAATACTATAAACATCGAGTGAAATTTGATGATTTTGATGTACTTCGAAATTTTGAGGTAATACAAATTTAATTCACAAAAAAAAGAATATATACATAATTTGCTAGTTTATAGAAACTCTAATAAAATGGCATGTCCACAAGATAATTTTTGAAACAAAACATGTACATATCACCCTTCATTGCCATCGCCCTAACTATCTTCCTACTTAGCACGATATAATGTTGTTTATTATGTCTTAGTATGAACCACTAATCTCTATCCAACACATTCTGGTAAAAAAACATTTGTTTGTGATGTTTAGAAAAACATAAGTTATCTAGATAGAATAATTATATTATTTTTTATTCATCTTGATGCTTCTACAGTGGGAAAATTGGAGGAATCAATTTGTAGGGTCATTTTTATGAACAATCCTAGTTTGGAAAATTCAGGTTAAAAAACTTCTTAAGCCATTTTGAGGCATTAAATTACAACCTTTTGTGGTCCCAAACTTACTATAAATCAATATTCCATATTCTACACATTGATACATTCCCAACAACACAATAATTGACTCAATTGGATCTCATACAAGAAAGTTATGTCTCTCGCGAATTGACGTACCATGTTTGACCACCATGATTCAAGAGAATGCCACATCAACCCTATTACTCATGGAAAATCAATTAACCAGAAGAGTACTATGCATAAGGCTCTAGAAGGATCAAATTTGTAACTCTTTTTGAGAGTTGAAGGAGTCAAATTGACCCCTAGTTGGCTATTGAGTTGTGTTAAAATTGGGCCACTAGGAGGAGAAGGGGTTTCATTCATTTTGATTGTATCTTGTTCCATAGAGAGAAAAGCAATAGGGAGTGGGGGTGAGAGAGAATAAAAAAGGGAGTTTAATGTTCTATAATATCTTATCATTCCACAGGTCTCAAACAACTCCATAGAGAGTTATTTCTCCTTTGTACTTGCATTATTTCCATTCAAGGAAAAAAAAAAGAGCAGAGCATCCTCACCTTCCAACTAGGTTTTCTCCTGTAATGGTTCACCATCAAATATATTCTGTTCATTAGGGTGCATGTGTTATTGTATTTTATTTTTCTCTATTTTCCACATTTATCTATTACATGCATAAGCAGAAAGAAATAATTAATGAATTTGGAAACTATGAAATTAACCCTCTTAGTATAGAATTCAATTTATTCTAGTGGAATATCCACAACATTTAATGGACCAATAAAGCTCCTTCATTTCATCCCACATCTTTTTAGAGTTAATATATGTGAGCCCACTATCATAATATTCCTTTATATTACTTCAATTGAAGGTATCCACCATTTGCAGCTAAATTTAGCATAGCATAAAGATGACAAGTCCACTTGTATGATCTTTTGTATCTTTCCAACATAACCTAAACACTCCTTTAATAAGTTCAAACCATTGTGGCTAGAAACACTATATTAGTTAAATTCAACCTCCACTCCATAATCAAGTGTGACACGCCCATCATTGGCATCCTCAGTGCAAAAATGATGTACATACGCCCATGTAGATGGAAACAAATGCAGCTATAAAAATGTTTAAAAAATGGTGTAATATGTTTAGTAACCCTAGCGTTAATATAAAAATGCATGTTATACTTCAAATGTGCATTATAAGAAGAATAATTGACATACAAATATTAGTATAGAGTTATGCATCTAATCCCTATGTTTAGTATATCCTCTTCACCATGAGGTTAATGATTGGATGTGTGATTTTTATTTTTGGTCAACCACCTAGCTATTGTGACATATCATTGGTATATTTTCTTTAAAATGTTCAAGATAAGGCATGTTTCTACCTTTCAATTATTTGTATTTGTTCATGTCATTGTCCCATTTCCTTCTCTTCTCATACAATGTAGCCTGAGGTTGTGTTGCCTCTAGGTTGTAAAGAATAAATTCATTACTAGCATCAATCTCTACATTTGTTAATGTATTCATGAAATCAAAATAAATAGTATGACATTAAATATATATTACCAAGCTCATGGGGCGTAGAATAATAGTGATGGGGCATATTTTTAAGTCACTCCGAGATATGAAGGTCACCGGTTTCAAACTCCTTGGGCAAAAACACAATCATGTTAAGAGCTAGTGTGCCCTAGGTCAGGTGTGTTCCCCGAGTGATTTTGATGGCTTAGATGCCCCTGGGTCATGGTTTCTCAAACCACAGATCAAGCCTGATGAACTCATACCACTTGACAAACAAACAAAAAAGATATATATTACCAAGTTGGAGTAAAGAATTTCTCTATATACAATTGACACATGAAAAGTGACTTCCTCTTTATTATATGCCTTTTTTCATTGGTTTCGAGTAGCTCTCTTTCCCTTTCGTCCTCATCCCAATTTTCATCCTAAATGTTGTTGTTGGGTGTGTCATTTATTTACTTGATGCACTCACTATCATAATGGAACACCTCATATGCTATTTAACTCGTAGCCATAGACCCCTCGTGTCTTTCCCTTTATCAAAGAAAAACCTTCAACTTTCTCATGTTGTCCAAGAATATCACTCCGCCTAAACTAATTCAAACTCAATAGCTAAGTGAATTGAAAGATGAACTTTCAGGTCCATGAAATTTGTGAGCAACTCCTAAAACATATAAACAATCTCAGTTATTTCACAATGCCAACACTTGGAATGTTGACCACGTGGATATCCTCTAATGCAATCCAACATGCAGATGTTGATAATTTAGATATGGCACATCATAGGTCATAGGGTAAATCAATGTTCGTACAACCACATATAAGTAAAGGATAAGGACACTACAAAATTAATACGTACAAAATTAATTGGCATAATAAAATTAGTACAAAGTATATAAACTACCCTATAGAAAAGAAGCATTTAATCCACAAGTATGCCTTTAGAAGGCTTGAACGGCCATGTGAATTCAATCCCAACAAATGTCATATAAAGAAGTTGCATTGTAGAGTCAACCCATATAAATAAAGCATTTTCGCACTGAATATAACATCATTTGCCATAAATAAATCATATACATTAGCTTCTTCAAAATACTGAGGGATTGACCTCTCCTCTATTTATTTTTCTTGGGCGATGTTTATTTCTAGACTCAAATAAATAAGATACCTCATAACACCTAATGTGTTACTTTTTGTCAATGAGATGAGCCCATGTAAAGAAGATGAAACATTTTGAATGTATGCATGGGGTCTATTAAGTGGGCAATATTAAGATGGTGCCGATATGGAAATTCATAAAATCAAATTTCCTTTTCATACCAATGGGAATTTTCTCAACTTAAGTGTTGAAAAATTTAGGATCATCAAACATAGGTTCCTTGTTTGAATTGAACAATTCTATAATTCGCTTCTCTTTCTCTATTTCATATGGCCTAAGTTAGTATGTCGATGTCCTTATTTCAAGTCCCTAGATTCTCTCTAGTTTATCATTGAAGGTAAATGCTACTCTTCTATAAGGGTGTCTTTTGGGAGGAATAATTTTGAGTAGTTATACATTGTCTTTCGTAGACCACTGGACCACTTAACCTTTATAGAAGGTCCTAATAATATTTACATCCATGATATCCTTTGTTACAAGCTTGTGATGTTATTGTATATAGAACATGTTAGCACCAATGACAACAATTGTACCAATTTATGTATGCCAAATAATGTTGCAGTTGTAAACAAACCAATAAGCATGCTTACTAGAGCGAACTCAATCCTAGAAAACCATGCATGTTGTATGTGCATATGTCATACAATATAAAGGAGCTCTATTATTATTGGGATGGGTCTTGATACATTTCATAATTGCATGTATTCCCATTAGTCCTTCAATCCATCAATCAACCATTGGAGGTAGACATCAATTCCCTTAATTTGTCTTTTACTATGTGAACAAGAGTCAACATAAGATGTTTATTCTTCATGAACAACCATACCAAGAATATTGATATTAATCACTATCACTGGCCAAATAGAATAAATGTTGGTTTGGAGGGAATGTGTGTTGGCACCATCCATGGCTATGCTCAATAAGACGATTTATATTTCATCCTTGAATTTATTGTAACATGCATCCTTTATATGATTTATGGTTATTGATCTATTGGGATACGCATCACTTCTGAATCACTTTATGTGAGACATACCACTCCTGCAACATCGTTAATTATTTGCAATAAGATATCTTTTGAATCCTTGGAATTAATAAAAGCATATGGCTCAATATATTATGAAGAGGACCATGTGTCTCACCCTTTTTTAGTTTTCCAATACTTTTCATGTCCAAATTCTAAGTATATCTCCTTGTCTTTGAATTTGCCTCTATTAAGAATACAATCATTCATGGAAGCATGATCTAAGAGTCACTATTCAACCAACCTTTTCAGTGGTTTATTTTCCCTTTTAGAGCTATCAAGGAGGCCATTTTCACCTCAAAGCACCTTATCTTTGAATAACCTACAACTAGTGGGAAATATGAATGTACATTATCATTGACGATTGTGTGAAAATATTCATTAAACTATAGGGAAATTAATGGTTAGTTAGTCTATTATTGTTAATAAACATGTATCTAACATACCTACATTACTTTCAAGTTGTACAGTAGAATTGTTATCCCCAGTTGGGTAGACATTGACCCATTTCCAAAGAGATGGGTGGTGGACATATATTTTAAGATTTGCAAGAAGATATTAGTGATATGACCATCACCCCACATCTCATCTCACAAGAATGTGTTAACAACATTCCCTTTATGGCTCGTGTATCTCATAAGAAACCATCCATACCAACCTTGGTGTCATTGTTTTCATTTCCAACGTGTAAATAACTAGTGTTGCTATAGATGTTATGAAATTTTAACTCAGGATGCAATGGAAAGTGAATAGGTGGTTGATTCAACCATGTTTGGTATGTTTCCTCTGTGAGTTGTGGTCATTCAATATCCCTCTCTCGAGTTGATATCATTGTGGGGTGCAAACCATAGATGGTAGACATGTCATTCGCGTTATGAATCCTAACTATACAAATATTAAACGTTAAATTAATAATATAAATGATTGTAATGCATTTACTATGTTCAAACATTTACTAAAAGCACCAAAAAAACACATTCAGTACACATGCAATCAACCACTTTATAAAGCAAATGTTGAATTAAGCACTAAATTTACATTATTCCATTGAAAATCTAGAAATACAATTACTCTAAACTTTTTTCTTCTGCCCCAAATGGGGATGTCTAAATATAGTCCCAAGTCAAGCAACCTTTCAAAAGTAGTTAGTGGTTTGAAAGTTGTAGTTTATTAACAACTCAATGCTATGAGATAAACTAGGTATCGCATGCACAATAGAAAATGTGGATGTCTTCCTTTTCATAAAGAATTGTTTGTCACTAGAGTGTTCCTCAAACAAGCATTTTGCATTGAACAATGCACAGCTATAGTTATTATGAACTTGAAATGTTTCCATGAGTGTGTGGATCATCATTGATATATAATAGGCTCTTCCTATTAAAGTTTTCAGAAAAATAATCATTCGTGCACATACTATATATGGAAATGTTATATCTATAATTAACAATATTCAAAAAATCATACCAAATATAAATAGAATCATCAAATGAAATACGTGTTACTTATTTTTTGAGAGAATCAAACACATGTGAAAGGATAAACCACACAAGATTGTATAATCTATTTTAGACTTGGAAAACATGTAATGATTACCACAAAAGGAGATTTTGATTCCAATATTCCACATAGTTAGGGAAGGTGACCAAGTGACATACAAGGCACACTTATAACAACTTTGTTATTTACTCTATAGATGGTTGAGAAGAAATAAGTCATCACTATGCTCGAGCAATGAATTGATTTTGATTTGTACTTGGACATTTTTTTTCTCAACTCATACAACTTTTCAAACCTCCAAGTAGAGAGGTTTTGGATAGTATCAATATCAGAGTTTGGCTTACTCTACAATGATATCTAGTTGTATCTCATACTTGCAAATATTACAAAGGCATGTTGTGTTCAACAAGAAGTATCTTTCTTGAGAACATCATATCTATTTATATTTCATTCTTCTAAGTTATCTAGCCCATCTAGTAGCATGGTTGTGTTTGAAAGAAAAAATTGGTTGTTAAAGAAAATTTCTTTATTAAAAAAAAATCCAATAAGAAAAGAACTCAAGAGGTTTGTTGTATAGCACTCACATTTCCATTTTTTGAAGAAAGTCAAGAAGACACCTTTCAAGATACTGACGAGTATCACTTCAATAAAAATGGAGAAATTTTCTTGTTTCCCAAAAGATTGTCCTCAATGTTTAATATTTTTCCAGTGCAAGGAAAAATGATCAACAAGTGGCTCCTAATTTTCATCTACCATTTATGTTGGACACCTAATCCTCAATGAGTTAGTGTGAAAGCCGAATAGACAAAAGGAGTCCAAGAGACCTTGGGATGTGAAACCCAACGGTCACATATTGTACTATAAATGTAAATCATTTGTTAATAAAAATTGTACTCTCATGATTTATCTTTCATATTGTTCTTGATACCCATGTGTGTTTAACATGGTATCAGAGTGGGCGATCGCTAGTCCTGCTCCAATTTGAGCCATTGTTTTGTGGTCTCTATATATATGTCAGTTCTACCCATTACCTGAAATGCTCCATTAATTCATTGTCTGCCAGAAATCTACTGCCTCTTCTACCTGACCTCTGGCACTGTATACGTTGCACCTGACTCTGGCTATTTTAAGACTCTCTTCTGCGTTACCTGACCTCTATCTGCCATTACCTGCGCTCTCTGTCCATAAACACTCCATTTAAAAGCGCTGCTCCATACAAAGCTTGCTCCGTACAATACGCTGCCATTACCTGCCTGTCAGTTGTCTGACCTTTTCTGTCAAACCTGATATCCTATGTAAAGATACTGCTTTTGGCTCCCATACGTTGCTACGTTTCTCTGTGCTCAAATCATCTCTATCTTTGCTCCTAAAATTATAGTGGTTTTATACTCTGCAATATTCTATGTAACGCACTATCCTACCTGCGCCTATGTGACCTGCACTCCTGGAATTCTAACAGTCTTTATGGAAATAACTGTTACAATTCCAGCTAACAATTGAATGTGCATCGATCGCATACATTTCTCCACAAGCTCCATACTTCTCCTGAAAAGATCCATGTTGAGTTCCTCGAAGCGAGTTCGAGTAATTATGGCGTAAAAATCAATTCCTTCATATAGAGAATCAATCTCAATCGTTGTCTGTGTAGTAGAAGACAGCGTTCTTTTTGCCCTCTCACATGTTGTTCTCAGCCTGCGAAGAGCTCTGGCATTCCCGCTGATGTCTTTTCTGTGCTTTCTTTTGAATTCCTGCACAAAGTGATAGTCGAACCCCCGACCAAGACGACATCATCTATTTGGCTCTTGTCCATCTCAGCATCGGCAAGTTTAGCAGAAAGATCTGCCTCTATTTCCGCACTGGTTTGGCGCTGCTGTAGAATTGCATCCACTTTAGACGTTAACTCCTCATTCAACCAAGTGTTGTGCTTCTCAGCGAGCTCCTTCTCCTGTAGAAGGCGAGCCTGTGTTGTGCGTGAGCGGGCAAGTTCTGCTTCATTTTCATGCAATTTGGATTGAAGAGCACTACGCTCATCTCTCGTTGAAGGTATCAGGTGTGGGCCACTGAACGTGCTCAAGTTCAGGCGTAGACACACAAGCTCAGGCTTGGAGCGATTAAAAAGGATGGTGAAGTTGAGCGTTTATCTCTTGAAGTCAACGAGAGATGAGCACAAGTTTTGTTCTGCGGTAATGGCGGTAGCGTCACCCTGGACTTGAAGTTCCTGGAGAACTGAGGAGAATTCGGAATTTGAATGAACATATTCCAAGAAACATTTTTCTGTCAACGTAAGAATAACCGGAAAATGCCTTTCTCTTTTCGACACTTGCAATTGATTGAACTTCATTACCTCCCCGCACAGGCAACTCCTCACTGCACTCCCACAACACCATTCACGTCAGTACAGTGAGCCACACCACCGTCGGTTGGCCTCCCCAAATGAGTCATATAACGTTGCTCCTCAGCGCTTTATCGTTATTCTCCCTAGTACCACAACGCACTACTCCTGAACATTGTATCCATATCCTCGCTGATTAGACTACACAATCCACTCCTCCCATTTTAATATTAATTCAACCGTCGCTTTTTTTGATCCGCAATAGAAGGGACTGCAAGCAGGTCGCGAAAAAGATTACGATATTAACGAAATGGATGGCATGGCACGAATTGGCGCAGCGAATAGAAGATAATTCATATAAAAAAAAAGTTCTGAGTGCTTTCCAGGAAATTGCGGAGACACTTCTCTGGCGTTTTTAATTTGAGGGGATAATTTAGCCTTGGCCTGCAAGTTAATGAATTACAGAGAAAAAAAAACAGGAGCAAAGTATCATAGCAGGAGAAGTGCAGAAGCCATTGCTACCAAGAGGCCTGAAATGATAAAGTTATATACACACACAACGAAATGCCCCTTGCTTTGTAGGTAGATTTATTTGGATTGAGTGTACTAGAGATTGTTGTGAGAGCGAGGGTGGTAGATATCATATGGAGAGATTCGAACTGTTGTACAACGTATTCTTGGACCCACACATGTAAATCGACAGGATCTTTAAATCGTAGGGATCACTGCTGACCAAGGAAAGAATCAAGAGCTTCAACTCAGTCAATTCTTCCTAAGGTTCCTCAAGTACAGCCTTCGTGGGTGTTCTGCTGCTGAAGACATTAAGCTGCCACAGTCATTTCCAGATTTGATGTTGGGCATACTGTAAACTCTTATTTGTAAGTTCATAGAAATGCATGGCTAGTATCTTCTGTGTTGTTTCCAGTGAGTAAATTACTCCCAGTCACTGATGTAATGTGCTCAGCGGTGATTTAATTTAATGGTGAAATCATTGAATATATCATATTGCTGATTGAGAGGTTTCTGGAGGCATTGTACTCTCAATGTGCATCTCAATTTGGAGTAAAACTCAATAAATATACTTACAGCTGTCTGTTATCAAAGTGTTTAACTAAACTCCTCACTGAAAAATCCCATCAAACTCAGAAAAACTCAAAGCTATTTTGGAACTTTTCCAAGAGGAATTTCACAGTAGGCCAAGGAGCCACTGATCATATGTTCCAGAATTAATAGTAGACTTATCATTTCAAAGGGGTCGAGTAGCACTTGTTAGTGGTGCCAACTCTAGACAAAGAGGAGCCTATTTCAAGAGGTTGAGTTGGTTGAGGCGGTTGGTTTCAGAGACATTTGCAGATCAGTCATAGTTGCCTGTTGTGTGTTGAGGACGAATTTCCGGGAACAAACTTATCCTTATTACTGTGCAAACTCACAATTGTTCCAGGTTCCTTTATCAATACAACACCTCTTTGCCTTGCTTCCTTGATTCATTTGTTGCACATTTATAAATGATATTGCTGTGTACTGTGAGTGGGTATTACTTTATTGCATTGAGTTCATAGTTGTGATCAGTGTAATTTTGACAATGAATAAAATAGCCAGAATTGGTGAAGTATTGGAGTTCTTAAAAACTCTGATACATTCCTCTGCTCATGGTACAGTAAGAATAAGCAAAGCTTATCTTGTTGACATTAGAACCTGTTTGCATAATGTACAAGAGAATATTGAGTTTTTTCAGCTTGAGACAAAGCTACAGCAGGAAGAATTACAGCAGTGGAGTCATCATTCTGAACCTGTTTCTGTTCAGAACAATGAAGCAGACTCCCATAAACAACAAGACAATATTGTTGAAGTTCATTCAAATTTAATACCCAATAAAGCAGCAGTTGTACATGCAGATGTAGAAACTCAGTCTGCACTTCCCAAGCCCATCATCAGACCTTGGGAACAGCTTGTCCACAACAAGCACAGAACTGGTCTTGGATATGACAAGGACTTGTCCTTTCATATTCCAGACTATGCCAAGCCCATTTAGTTTCAGAGTGCTGGATTCATTCATGACAGTTCACCTGCTCCTCATGACAATTCAGCTTCAGCTGTTCCAGATCCTACCCCTCTTCCACAACAACAACAGATTGTGAAATGCCAACATTGTGACCGAGTTGGCCATTTGAAAGATCATTGTTTTGATCTTCATCCATGTAAGCACTGTCATAACACCAGCCATTCTTCGCACAAATGCTTCAGAAATAGACATCATGCAAGAACAAAGATTCATCTTAGATGGATAGCTTCTTGGCAATGGGCATCAACAGCCAAGAAGATATTCCAATCACATGTCAGAACTTGTTCCAGAGTATTGAACAATCTTGCAGTTGAGTTTTCTCCGTCATCTCACCTTGTATTTGACAAGGGGGGAAATGATGGTCATCTACAAGCTTCAAAGCCACATCAAGCGAGCCTGAGCCATAACCTGCCACACCAGTTTCAGAGTTGTAGCCAGAAACAAAGATGCCCCTAAGCATGCCTTTAGTTGGCAATCTGGGAAACTTCCTCTAGCAGAAGACTTCAGCTTCTTGCTAGTTTCAGAAGAATTCCAGGAACAAAATTGAAAACACTTCCTCTAGCAGAAGACTCCAGCTTCTTGCCAGTTTTGGAAGAGTTCCAGCAATTGCATTATGCATTCAGAGTTGTTGGTCATCCTTAAACCATCACAAGTTGAGACTTCCCTTTTCAGGTTGAAGTTCTCCCTTTTATGTGGGGTAAGACCTCCCTTTCATGGTTGAAGGTTTCCCTATTCAAAACAATAGGAGCACTTCCTCTAGCAGAAAACTTCAGTTTCTTGCCAATTTTGGAAGAGTTTCGGGAACTGCACTAAGCGTTCCAGTGTTGGTGGTCATCCTTAAACCACCGCCCTTTATACCAACATTTCAGAGAGCACATTCAGCCTAGTGCTGCCATGCATTTTTGCACATTTTGTATTACAACTCTCTTTTTGGACTCATACATAACCCTTCGGATTAAGGGGGGGAATGTTGGACACCTAATCCTCAATGGGTTAGTGTAGAAGCCGAATGGACAAAAGGAGTCAAAGAGACTTTGGGATGTGAAACCCAATGGTCGCATATTGTACTATAAATGTAAATTATTTGTTAATAAAAATTGTACTCTCATGATTTATCTTTCATATTGTTCTTGCTACCCATGTGTGTTTAACAGACAACTTGTTGAAGACGGATCCATTCAGTTGTTGTATGTTCCAGTGTGGAAAAAGTCCTAAAAATATCGCGATTTATTCCTAAAATCACGATTTTTTGGGCAAAAGGATTAAATCACATGACTTTTTGGCGATTTTTTTGTTTATGAAAAAATCGCGATTTTATCAAAATAATCCCGATTTCATCGGGAGTCCATGGAAAAAATCGGCTTCCATTTTTTATGTGTGGATAAAATGCCGCAAAGGGTGATTTCGGGTCATTTTCGCTATGCGTTTTCACTGTTTTGGCTGCTGTGGAGAATCAAGGGTTATGTTCCGTTGGTTTACAACTTTGCCACTGCGTGGAGAGGAGCCGGCAAGGTATGACAGTTAAATAGTTAATGTTTCAGTGAAGGACCAAGGTTAATGTTAATGTTTCAGATTTCCTGTAAATGTTAAAGTTTTAAACGCTGTTAAAAATTATGTAAAATGAACCAGATTCACTGCCTTAATTCCTGCTCAGTGCTAACAGCTACAGAATCTGAGCTTCTTTCTTGGCCTACTGACTCCAGACCACAATGTAATGAATCAATGATGCCCGTTTTTTCCATTGTCCAATCCGCACAGAATTAAAAGTCTTGTGAGGTATGTCATTTATGACAAAATTTCATTGTATTTTGATGTCAAGAAACAGGACCAAATCAACTGTAGTAACCATTCCAATGAATCCCAAACTTCTGAATGTAAATAAAAACCCAAACCCTATCTTCAGATATCTTCGTTGTTCATTAATGTGCAAATATATAAGCTCAGATGTATGTAAAAGTCTTGGTCTTCTTCAGAATTTAATGCAAAGGACTGCACAAGATAAGCAACGAACCCCAAACTGCTACATAGTACTGTCAATAGTTTAGAGTAAGTTCCTGCTACAAATCTGTAGGGAACAAGACGCAGCAGAAAATAAAAAATATGTTGACACCTTCAACCCCAATTCAATACAAGTTGATGAAGAATTAAGTGTAATGTTGAACCAGGCCAAAGGAAGAGTTGTCCCTCTCTTCCTGCACATTTTCAGCTTAAAGGAGACATCCCAGATTACCCTCATGAAGAGGATGCAGGTGGTCAGCTGAGAAAAGAAGTATGTTTTTCTCTTATTGGTAGTTTCCAAGTTGAGGATGGTCAATATGGTGTAAGGGGATCCCAATTTATTCAATGTTTAAAACTTTAAAGTAAATCTGGCACTTTTCATTGCAAAAATTAAAGAATTTATTAGAAATCAAGGATTGACTCGCAGTGTTGGGCATTCACATCATAGCCTCAGTCTGATGGAAAAAGAATCAGTCACTCAACCTTCTAGTGCAGGGGTAATTCAAGATCTTTGAAGATAAAATTTTCAAATAGGAGATTGACAAGCCCCAGGACGATGTCAAGATTCATGGATAGGCACTGAATCTATTTGTTCACTGCTATAATGTAGAGATAATGGTAGAGATGAAATTTGTTGAAGACAACACTTGCAGGCTATATTATATATTATAATGGGAATTATAGACTCTAAGGTCTGCAGAGTCCAGACTCTATATTTATTATTTCATAATCATAAATGAATCAATGTTAAAAGTTTTATGTACTATAAATTTGTTTTATGTTAAATTTACTAATTTGTTTCTAAATTCTGAGTGCAATACATATTATGATATTACAAATTATATTTTGCTGATTTGAAGGCTGAAGCAATTTAATTTGTTTCAATTTTTGTTGTGTCTAGGTTTAAACTTTAAATTCAAGCTCAAAGTTTAAAACAAAATGCCAAGGATTTTGGACGCTATGTGGGAGTTTGGTGAGCCTGATGCTACACCCGAACCTGGGGGGGTCAATAGAAGGTATTTGACTTGCAAGTTGTGTGGCAAGCATATGTCAGGCGGCATCAACAGATTAAAATTCCATTTGGGGCAAATTCTGGGGCAAAATGTTGAACTTTGCACAAATACAACTCCATAAGTCATCCAACAGGCCATTCAATCATTGATGGATAAAGACGACGAAAAAGACACCAGGGCAGCACTAAAAAATCAGCTTGTAGGGGGCTCAAGAGTGGGGGGAATTGAGAGTGGCAGTGCTTCTTCAGCAGCATCACCTTCCTCACCCATGGGTACTCATCCTTCTATCTCATCTTTCTTCGTTCCTAGAACAACAGCTGGTTCACAACCTGGAATCAAATCAGCAATGAAAAAAAGGAAAAGGCAGAAGTTGGCAGGTTGGTCAGTAAGTGTCTTCTATGGAGTGATGTTCCTTTCAACATTGCCAAGACAAACCCATTCTACTAGCCTATGTTTGATGCTGTTGTTGTCGTTGGCCCGGGGTACAAAGCCCCCACCTTTGCAGAATTGAGAGGGCCTCTTCATCAAGATGAAAACACTGATTGCACTGCTAGATTGGTGGAGTTTAGGGCATCATGGGAACACACTGGATCCACAGTCATGTCAGATGGTTGGACTGACCAGAAGGGTAGGACCCTTCTTAACTTCTTGGTTAGTTGTCCCAAGGAGACAATGTTTATGAAATTTGTTGATGCATCTGCACACATTAAAGATGCACGTTTATTATGTGAGTTGTTGGACATATTCATTCAGGAAGTAGGCCCAAGCAATGTTGTCCAAGTCATAATGGACAATGCTGCAAATTATGTTGCAGCTGGCAAGATGCTTATGGAGAGGTATCCTAACTTGTTTTGGACACCTTGTGCTGCTCATTGCATTGACTTGATGTTGAAGGATATAGGTAAGATTCCTATTGTGAGGGATATTGTTGAATCATCCAAGAGCATAACAAAATTTATATATAGTCATGCATCTGTGCTTAGCTTGATGAGAAGATTCACCAACAACAAAAAGTTGGTGCGTCCTGCCATTACACGATTTGCCACTACTTTCATATATCTTCAGTCTCTGTTGAATTCTATGTGGGATGTGAAGAGCATGTTTCTCTCAGCGGATTGGTGTTCTTTATCTATTAGCCACAAACCGGAGGGAGAGGGCATATGTAGACTAGTTTCATATGATCAGAACTTTTGGGCAGGACTAGAGGAGGTGTGTGCCATTTCAGAACCTTTGGTAAGGGTTCTTCGGTTAGTTGATGGAGACAAGCCCGCAAGGGCTACTTGTATGAGGCTATGCATAGGGCCAAAGAAGCCATTCGTGCTTATTATGCAGATAAGGGAGACGAGGGGTTAGAGAAACAACAAGTCATATGGAGAGTGATTGATCAGCGATGGAACAATACCTTCCATTGCCCCATTCATGCTGCAGGTGTCTACCTCAACCTTGCATTTTCTTACGCTTGTGGTTTCAGATTTGATGCCGAGGTGATGGATGGATTCTTCACTTGTGTCGAGAAGATGGTGTCATCTGAGTAAGAACGTGAGGAGATTTCTAAAGAAATGGAGGTCTATAGGATGGGAGGTGGCACATTTGTTTTTAACATGGCCATTAAGAATAGGACGACCAAAATGCGAGGTAAGCTTCAGTTTGTTTCAAACTTTCAAGTTTAGAATTTCAATGTTTTTTTTATGTTTCTCATTTTTCTTTTAACTTGTAGATGCTTGGTGGACAAGCTATGGTGCTAGAGTACCCCATCTCCAAAAGCTTGCCATTCGAGTACTCAACCAAACATGCAGTTCCTCTGGGTGTGAGCGCAACTAGAGTGTATTTGATAAAATACACTCCAAAAAGTGCAACAGGTAAAAAGACTTCAAATTAAATCTTTTGAATTCATTTGATTAATTTTAATATTTAAATTTTCTAACTACTAATTTACAATCTATGACACTAATACAGATTGGAGTCCCAACGCTTCAATGACATGGTCTACGTCTACTACAATCTTCGATTGTGGGTGAGACAGCGTCAAAAACCTACTGATGTGGAAGCCATCTCATTAGACAATATTGATACCACCTCTTCATGGAGTGTCGAGACTAAGAGGCCGATCATGGACTCGATCCCGGATTGGTTAGGTGTGGATCTAGAGGATGTAGCAGTTGCAGAGGAGAGAGAGCCAGAGATAGAGGAGGAGGAGCAACATTAGGGTCAAGAGGCAGTAGCAAAGCTGGATGAGGATGCTGAGGAGGAGGTGACACCATCTAGGATGGGCAACAGCAGCAGCATAGCACAGAGGCCACCTCTTCCATCGGCTTCTAGAGGAGAATTGAGTCCATTTGATTTTGTATTCCCAAGGGCAAGGTCTTCTTCCTCTAGAGGAAAAGGAAAAGCCCTTCCCTGTTCCCGTAAAAGGGGAAGAGGATCTCAGTGACTGATTACTTGATGACTTTTAGATGACTCATGATATACATTTATTATATTTTTTTTTCATATTTTGACTCCTAAGAGTTGAGACTCAGAAAAGACTCAAAATTCAGGAGTTGATTCACTATTTTGATATGTGATGTAGCACTATACTTCATATAAATATTATATATTAGCTTTCTTTACATGTTTATGTGGAAATGCATTTATTTGATGTTGTGGATACTCTAGATGTTAAAAAAAAATTTTAAAAATGAATAATTTTGTGTTTTTTTTAATTTTGCCGACTTTTCCAAAAAACTCCCGACTTTGCCGAGTTTTTCAACTTTTGGACCCTTGCCGAATTAATCCTGACTTCGACTTTTTCCACATTGGTATGTTCCCACAATGGAGCAACCAGCAGACATCTTCACCAAGCCTCTTGGTCCTGATAAGTTTATAAAATTCAGAGGGTCTATAGGTGTTGTAAATAGATTGAGCAATAACGGAGGGTATTAAAATAATGCTATTTTAGTGTTTAATGCTCATCTGTAATTGTAATTAGTAGTTTCTTGTTAGAAACTTCTTGTTTCTATATTCTTAGTAGAAACTTCTTGTTTCTACTTTCTTAGTAGAAACTTGTTGTTTCTGTAAATACAGTTGTATTATTTATTGAGCTTCATTGCTCATTGTAAATCAATTCAATTCGTTCATTAATTACAAGAGATATCGAAATAAAAACTTTACTACTGAAGGAGTCATCAAGATTCGAATCTAATAGCATCACTTTTCTTTTATTTTCCATGTAGTGAGTTACTCCTATAACTACCTTCTAATGAACATAAAGGATTAATAAAAATTTACTACTACGACACCTAACATAATAGCTCTTTTATTGAAAAGTATGTTACCTCCTAGGTTCACACTTGGAGTAAAAACTCAAAGCACAACTTGCAAGAACCCAAGGGAAACCTCGACAAGCTACCCAATATCACCTCAGTAGCCTTGCCCTTCTCTCTTTAAGACTACATGAACTCTATCCTTGGGGGGAATCCCTAATTTTAACTAAGCTCAAGACATTGTAGATAGAGTGGACGAAATGGAGCTTAGAAAGCAGAAATGAAAGTGAATATTAGTGCCTTCTTTGTTTTGATGAATGCAACTCCAGAGGCCAATTCTATGAAAGATTCAGGAGTTGGTTAAAGCTGTTAAAAAATATGATCCAAAATAGTCCTAATTTTTGTGAGAAATTACTACAAATTAAAGGTAGAAAAGGGTCTTCCTATGGGCACCACTTCCAAAATGATTCAAGGGTGGCTTCAACTAAAAGATCTAAACTATGCATTCACTCTAAAGATAGTTATGGCATGATTTTTACACTTTAGGACAAAGGAACAAAGGAGCCAATGTATACTTGACCTCTTCCAATGTAGCAATGTTGCTCTTCAATGGCCCATGAATCGACTTTGAAAAATCCAAAACCTAAAATAAAGTCACCAATATACACCAAGAACATCTGCCATACATTCAACAAAATTGTACATCCATTCCACAATACCCTGAAAACTGATAGAAGCAATTTTATTCCAAAGCTTGAGAACATTTCAAGGAAAATTCAAGGGGCTAAATTTCACATATGGTCCAATTTTCCATGTTCTTTCCAAAAAGAAAAATCAAGAATTTCCATTTTTTCTAAAAATGATTTGCCCAAAATTGATAGATTAAAATTGCTTTACCTTAAAAATCACCAAAATTTATAGAAAGTATAAAAAATCAATAAAAAATTGAATACTTTTACAAAAATATCAACAAACATTTTACATGTTGCACATTAGGGACTAGTAAGATCCACAAAGATTTCTACACTTTAAGATAAATTTCCAATTTTAAGACTTTCCCTAGAGCACTTTCAACTCGCACTAAATAAATGGACAGTGCAAACCCTTAGATAGGTTTCGACTCTATCTCCTTTTACAATACACAAGTATTTGTTTTCCTAGATCCATTAGCCTCTACAAGGAATAATAATAAAATAACCATCTCAACAACTTCCTTACTAAAAGTAGTGTTACCCGCCAAAATGGGTCACCCTATCGAAGAGAGCTTTCCTCCTATTCTTGATAGCCAACCAATGAGCCACATAGCTAGCAATCCCTAACGGCCACCACTAGCTAATGATATGCCACTTATCTTCACCACTTGCATCAGCCATATGCCTCTGACCCCTTTGGCATTAGCACATGGACAAAGGTGGACTTCCATTCAAAAAATACTTTAATCACTTTGCAATCGGGTGCTTATGCTTGTTTGTCTTTGGGCATTTGATATGGATTATGGGGTGATTTGGAAGAGGGATGGGCTTTGACTATGATCTTGCTCTCTTACCTTAAATGGGGGTTTAATCTCCAATCCTAGTCCAATGAAACCTCCCCTAATGGCCCAATGGGTATAGGAGGGGCACTACTTGGGAACCCCTAATTAAGATAGTGTAGTTCAATCTATCCCTATGTCATACTTGACACTTTCCATCATACATTACAAGCACTTGCCTCACCTGCATTCTTCGACTTCAACTAACCATTAGTTCTTTGGGGATTTGGCACCCATACATTCACATACTTGAGTAGGGTTCGAAAACTTTGCCCTAGGAGGTTGATGCAACTAAAAAAAAAAAAAAAGCATATCATGCCCATAGCAAAACAGAAGAAAGAAGATCAAAATGCAAAAAATGGCGGGGGCATACCCATTAGCATGTGGGTAAAAGCCTAGCATGAGCTACTTCACTCATTATGGCCATCACCCAGTTCTCGAGTACATGTTGCTCGATTACATCATCAAAAGAGAACTCTTGCATGTCCTAACTGTTGAGAAATCAATGCTAGTAGAATTAGGGTTAGATTTCTCTTCCTTGATAATTACTTGTGAATTATGTTCGCTTCTTTTATTTCTTTATTATATTATCTTTCATCAAGCAATCGCTAAATTATGTGTGTATGAAAATCACAAGAACAAGAGACACAAGATGTAGGTACTCTACCAGGGAAAAACCCCTATCTAGGGGAAAGCCCAGTCAAACTTCTTCCTTCAGTAGTTAAAACGAGATAATCCAAGACTCTTCAACCTAGACACAGAGCTCCTCCAACTACAGAGTAAGACCTTCCGTCCAGTAACTTCGACCTAGATCTTCGACCTTGCAACAACAACACTTCAACCTAGCAAATCTAGAATTTCAACCTTCCCAATAGCAGAACTTTGAACCAACACATTCAGAATTTCGACCTTCCCAACCACAGAACTTCAACCCAGCAAATAGCCTAGTAACTTCGCATAAAAGAGAGATAGCCCAAAAACTTTGACTTGCACTTCTTCCTTCTTCTCCTTAAACTTTGCACTTTTTCTGCACTTCCTTGATGTGTATCGAACTTGTCGAGTTGATGTCCAAATAGATCGAATTGCTCTTGTATATATAGCCTCTTCTGTGGGTCGAATTGTCTTCTTGTAGGCCAACTTCAACATGCAAGGGCCGACTTGGTGTGGAGGTGAAAAATTATATTTTTGACTAAATAATAATTCTTTTTACATGATTGAAAAGCCTAAGAAAGGTCTCATTAAATGTACAATGACTCTAATGACTCAATGTAAAACCTAGAAGTCCTCAATGGGGACTTTGACCTATAAAATGATGATCCAAGCATGAAACTCATGCTTTAATAAGTCATTGTAATAATAATAAAAAAAAATATTTTTCATTCTTTGACTCAAATATAAATATGAAGACCGAACCTAGTTACATTCTTCAACACTAACCACGATGAGCAATGAAAGGACTTGTCCTTAATGAACAATTCAATTGTTATATCATTCAAAGCAAGCTCTAATCCTCCAGCTATGAGCAATTATACAAAGAAGAATTAAGAAAACGTAAAATGCACACAAGAGGGGTGGAGAAACAAAAGGCCGAGTTGGTAACTCATGCATCCGTGAATGCTCCCTCCTCACATTTGTACATTAAGGATGTTGAAACCACCATCAATCAGTCCCATTGTCATGCAGGAGCATCAACGTCAATTGTACCATTTTGGTTAAGGCCCCAAGAGGGACATATAAATTGTAGATGGAAATATTGTTTTGTTATTTTATCTAGAGGAATTTGTAATGGAGCCAAGTGTCCTCATTCTAGAGGAATCTAGACTATCAAGTTGTTAGCATATTTTGAGGAGTTGGCCAAGTGGGCCTTTGTAAATATCAACGTGTTTAGCTTAGGTGTTGGGTAGTTTTGGACATGTGTCCAATTTTTGTCTTGGAGAGATATTTTTCCCCACCAATAGGAATTGTATATGTGTAGGTGTACAGTTAGATAGAGAGAAGCATTAGTAGATGAGAGGCTCAAAGGAGGAGTAGTATCGAAGAGTTAGGAGGGAGAGAGAGCGAGAGCTCGTGAGAATAGTTCAGTTTTTTTGATCCATTGTCAGAAGTTGTGTTAAGCCTCGTCAAAAGGGCATATGTCTTTAGTTTTGAGCCGAATGATGCAAAAGGAGAGATCAACTCTAGAAGAGGCCCGGGGACAAGAGAAGAGCTCGAGCAACAAGCATTATATTCCCTTTGCAAATGTTCCTTTCAAGTTTATAAGATGAGCATAATTTTTCTGCGATATATGAATTCTCCGAAACATATGAAATTTTCTTGTCAGTGATGTAATATGTCTTCGTTGTCAATAGTGTAGGTTTCCAGTGAGTGTAGTGGAGATAAAGAAAATTAGTTTTGTGTTGGATGTGAACGAAAGGGTCTGGAATAATGTCGTTAGAAGAGTAACACCTTTGTATTCGAGGTTGGAATTTGTGCAGGTTTGCGAGTAACATGGTCATTAATCACTGAAGGCTATCAGAGCAACGAGTCCACTGTAATCTTTTGTATAAAATTTTCGAGTAATAGAAATGAATCTTATCCTCTATAATTTAATTCCTCTTTTGAATGTGATTGGAGTTCTGTCTCTAGCGAAGCAAGTGATCCTATGCCATGGAATCAATTCATTGTGCTTGGTTTCATTCCAACATCTCACAAGTGATTAGAAAGCCACAGAAGAAGGGTTTTTTTTTATGCGTGTTTGAGACCCGCAGATCACAGAAGATTGAAGAAAAAAGGGAAGTCACATTTAGTTCAATAAAAGGTGGAAGTCCAGGAAGTTACAAGAATAGCGGGAGTGAATCCCTTATTCAACCCATCGATTTAAGTTGCTTGAGTCCATGGACCAAAGAAAAACAAAGAAAATTTGCATCAAATTGGATAAAGGCAAAGGTTGGCCTTCGGCTAATAAAAAATTGGTGCAAATTCGGAAGGGGGCTAACCCCTCGACCAATCTCAACCCCATTCTACATCGGCCGGTCAATGTGCTATAGTTGGACAGTTGGGCTCAACCACCAGTTGGCATAGTCGGGTGATTGTGTAATTTTGGAGTGTGGAGCGAGCCAAACCTGATTCATCCAATGGACCTTACAAGACTTTAATTTAATCCAAGCTATATTATACGTTGGGTTATTTTCATGATTATGTTTGGGTTATGGTTTATGAAAAGGGCTTTACCATCAAAGAGAAATTATGTGCGCAAGCCATTGCAGAACAAGACTAAAAGTAGTACTAGAAGAATTTGAGCGAGATTGGAGTTTGTGAAGGGTATAGGAGGAAGCATGAGAGAGAAAAAAAATAAAAAGAAAGGGACGACATGAAGAGGGGTTTCAGTTTCATTTGTGGAACAAGGACTTCATCGTCATCATTTTGCAAGTGAGAGGGAAGAATAGAGTAACCAAAAAAGTTAAGAGGGACGCTGCGCACAAGAGAAAAAATATAAAGCCACTTTCGCTGCGTCACTTTGACCATGGCACTTGGCCATGAAGTCTTGTCCCCTCTATGACCATCATTATTATTCACTAATACCTATTAACTAAAGTGTGGATTGAGGAAATATTACTTCCCCTTAGGGGTTGGAAACACTTAATAGGGAGAGGAAACACAATTGTGAGTTCAAAGCCCTATTTTTTGAAGGGGATCTTTATATGAAGTATTAAATAGCCCATAACCCTCAAACTTGGTTCACTTAGATGCAATAATGATTATTTTCCCTAAGAAAGGTTGCTTTATATGAAGTATTAAATAGCCCATGACACTCGAGCTTGGTTCACTTAGATGCAATAATGATTATTTTCCCTAATGACTGGTTGCTTTCAATAAAATACGTGTTGTCATTATCAAGTGTTCAAAAACCCATGTCTTAAGCACCTTACCACACATATGTAGGGCATTAGAGAGGTGTATTGACACTATCAAGTGAAGCGTTGAGACTCTTGGACCTCTTAGCAGTAGCAAAACATCACACATGCACTAGGGAACTCCCTGAACATAAGACATTCTGCCACCTCGCACTCGATTTGATGATTCTTTAGGATGACATACCTGGACCCAACATGCCCCCAAGTCAACCTTCTCGCCAATTGAGCAATGGCAACTGAATTCGGGACTATATGACGATGGTACTGTTGAGATTCGTAGCTTGGGAGGTACTCCAAACCCTAGGCTAAAGGGTTTTGGAAGAATGTAACTAGTGTCGGTCTTCATAATTGTATTTGAGTCATAATGAAATATATTTGTCAAAAGAAAGAAAAAGAAATTGACTTAGTAAAGCATGGGTTTTATGCTTGGGTCAATTGTTTTAGGTCAAAGCCTCCATTGAATGCTTCTAAGGTTTATGTCAAGTGCCCTTGTCCATGTCATATTATAAAAGACCCTTCTTGGGATTTATTTGTCAAAGAAGAAATTTATTTTATTTTAAAATAGGTCAATCAGGCCTCCTCCACCAAGTCGGCCTCAAACTGGACAAGTCGAACTCAAACTAGACAAGTCGGACTAAATTGAGGCGTAAAATCACTTTATAAAGGAAGGAACTTGACCTCATTTGTCACTCACACTCGACAAGTTCAATCTGCAACTTCTTGGGCCAAAAAAAGTGAGAATCTCTAAGGAAGTAGAGGAAAGGTCTAGCGAAGGAGGACCTTATCAAGGAAGAGAAGTCGAATTTTTCTCTCTTATCTCACATGTGCGAAATTATGGATTGTTGTTGGGGCTGAAATTCTATAGTTCCTAAGGAAGCCGAAATTATGAAGTTGTTGGTGGAGCTGGGGCCGAAATTTCTGAGTTGTTGCTAGGCTATTGTTGTTGGACTAGAATTGATTATTGAATTTTGTTGAATCATCTTGGAAAGATGACTTGGAGGACGAAGGTATGTATGTCTAAGGTCTTGGTCTATCTCATTTTGAATCCACTGAAGGAAGAGCTCTTTGTTGATCTTTGGTAGCACGGATGTGCTCTAAGTCTCAAAATTTGCAGGGAGGCTTACACACATGCATTCTCCAATACTCAGAAATCATTTTGGGAAATTCAACCCGTAGACAGTTTTATTAAAAAAATTAATTAATTTTAATGGGACCCTAAGTCTAAACTTAGGAAATTAAAATAATTAATGGGTATTAATCTAACTGTGGGTGAAACTTCTAGAAGAGGACGAGGATTAAGCCAAAATGATCTAAGCCATTGATTTGAAGTTAATATGAGCCGTTGGTTGTCCAACAGAAATATATAAGAAGAGGCTTGAGGAGCACTTGGAGAACACACGAAGGGGAGATCAAAAGTTCGATTTTCTGAAGCAGAGCAGCCATCGGAGAGATTTTTGATAGTGATCTTCTGCAGTGAAGGGTAGGGATAGTATCCGAAGAGAAATCTTTCCTGGTCGGAAAATACTCAGCAAAGAAGAGAGAGAGAGAGAGAGAGATCTAGCAAAGGCAGCGCAAAACCAGAGAGGCTGACGCAGAGCCATGCAGAAGCAACGTAGAAGCCAAAAGGGAATCCAAAAATTTGTTGAAGGAATCAATTTCAGAAGCCAAAAGCCAAGGTGTGAGACTGGGGGTGCAAATCGAAGTTCCTGGGAAGAAAATCGATCAGCTGAAGGGGTGATAATGTCCCCAAAGAGTGTGACGTTGGGCTGAAGTAGTGATTGCGCAAAGGCAGTTCATTTAGTGGCTGGATTAGCCAGGGTTTCCCGTAATAGTGTGAAGTAACCTCACTTACCTCTCTATCAATGATATTCTCTGTAACTAGATTGTCAGGAAGGCATCCCACGATTGTATTCAGAAATTACTATTGCACAATAATAAAACCCTCAGAATTGCTACATCATTTTTCCCGCATTGGATTTTTTCGACATTTGTCCAAAAATAATTGTGTATTTCTTCCTTGTTTCTATATTTTATTTGAATGGTGAAGGTTGCAGTGTATTCGTTTCAGTGTTTACAATAGGAAACAACAAATAATTTGGTTAAATAATTAACAAATAGGAGAAACTCAATCAGTTGTTGTAGTAGAAATTTGGGCATCCAAATTTTCACATGGTATCAGAGCTGCAAGTGAAACAAGAGAGCAATGCTGAAAGAATCTAGCGTTGAAGGAGAAAGGGAGTTCGAAATCCCAGCAGAGGCGGCAATTCAAATCCCTAGAGGAATTGTGCATTTCAAGGTAGGAAGCCTAGATTTTCATGGTAAATCTCTCTCTGAGTTAGTCAACAGAAAGGTAGGATTTCCAAATCGAAATTTGTTAACAGCAGAGGGAGCAGCACAGCAAAAGCTTCAGCAAAGAGGGGTTTCTGGTGTGACACAATTTTCTACAGGTAGTTGCTAGGTAGAAAGACGTCAGAAGGAAGAAGAGAGACACTTGAGGGAATTTCTTCATCAGAGAATTCCTAGCCAGGGAATTCAAATTCTCATTTCTTGAGCAGCAGCAGGAGATAGGAGGTCATTCTAACTTTTTCGATTAGCAGACATGGCAATTAGTGGATTGAGAGATCAGGATCGGTTGGATGCTGCATCCAACTAGGTGATCTAGAAGGCAAGGATGTTGTGTCTTCTGGATGAGCATTTTCTCAAAGTCTACGTCAACAGTGTGGTAGCTGAACCCACAGATCTAGATCCACTCAAGAAGTACAAGGGAGAAATGGTGAAGACCAAGGGAATGATCCTTGACAAAGTGAAGGATCATATAGTCTGTCACATCGCTAGCAGAGACATTGCCAAGGAGATGTGGGATGCTTTGTTGACACTATATTAGGGATCTTTTGAGCAATGGAAGATGTACTTGGTTCAGGGGATGAGATCTATACAGATGCAAAAGGGGGAATGCATTGATCTGTTCCTCACTAAGCTTTAGGAGAACTAAGATGAGCTAGCTGCTGCGGGGTCAACACCTCAAGGTTCCAAAATGGTAAGGCTGGCCCTAAATTCAGTGTCTGAGGAGTGACGAGTCTTTGTCCAAATCATCCTGGGCAAGCCGACTTTGCAAAACTAGGATTAACTATGGGCAACTCTTACGCAAGAGGAGCTAAGGAGAGACTTTGTCAAGTGTAAACTTGACGGAAGCAACAACAGTGGGTCGAAGCAAGGAGGAAGAAGAAAACGCAGCCATCGCATCCAAGGGACAGTAGGAACAACGGAAGAAGAAGAAAGATGTTTCGAAGATCAAATGCTTCAAGTGTGGTGAATTCAGTCACTACATAACAAAGTGTCCTCTCAAGAAGAAGGACAAATATGAAAAGCATGATCCGAAGGTTGCAACTATGAAAATCGAGGAGGGGTTCGACATGACAACCAACGCATATCCAGGAGAGAGGTGGGGTGATTTAGAGTTGTAGTTCGAAAGGACTACAGTTGGGCATGATCCTTGAGGAGTCGACCTCTCGAATCAATTCCTTACTACGAGAGCCCAGATCAATAGTACCAGGACGGACTAGTGTCAGTTGGTGCAGAGGAGTGACGGAGTGACAGTTGCAGTGGCTAGGAGCGCCTCACACTGAGCAGTGCAAAGCTAAAGTTGACAGCAGTGCAGTTGACACAGAGCAGAGGTCAACAGCAACGCAGAGGCTTCAGAGGATTAGCGTAGAGACTAGCAACAGTCGGACTCCAGCAGCGAGATGCATCATACTGAACACAAGTTCAATTACTTGGGATGCTTTTCCATTGTTGATGCAGTAGCAGCAATAGCTGGTGAAGGTTGCAGTGCAGATGCAATGTTGGCAGTGGCAGTGCCAGCAGTAGCACAGATGCAAAACTGAGAGGGAGTTGTAGTATGGATGCAATGTTGATAGTGGCAGGGTCAGCAACAGTACAGATGCAACATTTGCGCAGGAATTGGTGGACAAGATGCCAGACATCAGTAGCGTAGAAGGAGATGTTACAGAACAGAGAGATGCTTCAACAAGGGGAATTGCTAGAGCACATTCCTCGCTAAGAGGGGATGTTGATTTCTGGTAGCATCGGATGTGCTCAAGTCTCAAAATTTGCATGGATGCTTAGACACATGTATTCTCCAATACCTAGAAATCATTTTAGGAAATTCCACTCAGAGACAGTTTTATTAAAATAATTAATTATTTTTAGTGGGAACCTAAGTCTAAACTTAGGAAATTAAAATAATTAAAGGGTATTAATCAAATTGTGGGTGAAACTTCCAGAAGAAGACGAGGATCAAGCCAAAATTATCTAAGTCATTGATTAGAAGTTACTCTAGGTCGTTAGTTGTCCAACAAAAAGATATAAGAAGAGGCGTGAGGGGCACCTTGAGAACACATAGAGTGGGGATCAGAAGTTCGATTTTTTGAAGCAGAGCTGCAACCAGAGAGATTTTTGATAATGATCTTCTGTAGTGAGGGGCAGGGATAGTATCTGAAGGGAAATCTTTCCCAGTCGGAGAATACTCAGCAGAGAAGAGAGAGAGAGAGAGAACTAGCAAAGGTAGCACAGAGCCACACAGAGGCAGCGCAGAAGCCAAGAGGGAATCTAAAATTTGTTGAAGGAATCGATTGCAGAAGTCGGAAGTCGAGGTGTGAGACCAGGAGGTGCAAATCGAAGTTCTTGGGCAGCAAATCGATCAACTGAAGGGGTGACGTTGTCCCCAGAGGATGTGATGCTGGGTTGACGCAATGATTGCATAGAGGTAGCTAGGGGCAATTCATTCAGTGGTTGGATCAGCCAAGATTTCCAGTGATAATGTGAGGTAACCTCACTTATCTCTTTGTTAGTGATATTTTCTATAATTGGATTGTTGGGAAGGCATCCAGAGATTGTATTCATAAATTACTATTGCGTTATAATAAAAACCCACAGAACTATTGCATCGATTTTACCGCATTGGGTTTTTCTGGAGACATTTGTCCAAAAATAACTATGTAGATGTGTTGTGTATTTCTTTCATGTTCAATTTCTTGTTTCCGTATTCTACTTAAATGGTGAATGTTGCAATGTATTCATTTCAGTTTTTAATGTAGGAAATAGAAAATAATTTGGTTTAGTAATTAACAAATAGGAAAAACTTAATCATTTGCAGAAATAGAAATTTGGGCATCCAAATTTTCACATTCTTTGACTGGGTTTTCCTTTGTATAGGCACTTTAGCCCTAGCTAAGTGCCCACATCTGGTGTCCATGACCTTCATGTTTTTGCTTTGATAATTGCTTGTGAAAAAATGATAAAGGAAGAACATAAAGAAGTTAATAAGAACATAATAATATCACAAGTAATTATCACGATAAGAAAGTCTTTCTGCCTTTCTGATTTTCTAATAGAATATGTTAATTTGGCATCTCAATGTCAAATTCCAACCATGGAACTAGATTTCTCTTTTTGAGAAGACCAATTTTGACTATTGAAGCACTCAATCTTGACAAGGGAAAGTATACATATGAAGAAAAGCCCACATATTCACATTTGGATAGGTCAACCCTACCAGGAAATTAGTCACCTTTAGAAGCCTATAAATACAAGTGACCTCATTTGGACATCACTAGGCATCTTCTTCTTCTCTTCTTCATTGATTGGTTTGCACAGGTCTGAGGTTGGGTTGGAGAAATTGGTTTGTACAAGTCCAAAATTACAAAGTCCGAAATTAAGGTTTTGGGTCACAACCACAGGCTGCACACAGGCAACTTTCGGTTACAACTGCAGGCTAGCAGGTTCAACAGTGTGGTTGGAAGGTCTCAACTGCATGCATCCTTCTTCCTACATGTAGTTGGGCTCTAGCGTTGAAATTTGACATTTGACTGCAGTTAACCACAGACAAGAATAGTTGTCTCTGATCTATATTTGATACAAGGAACATATTTTTGAATGTTTTTGGGTTAATTTTGCAGGACGATTTTGTATTGGGCTCATTGTACTCTCTACCAAACATTTTATGACAGTCTAATAGAAGAAGAATTTTCAAAAGGTTTTCCCCCTCATGAGGTTGAATGATCAATAATGCATGTCGTTGGGCCCTGAAGGAGGCCTAATGAAGTCCATAGGTGCCATAATGTCAAATAGGACTCCCAAAAGCAGTGGACAAGCGGGTGGCCCCTTATTCTCCAAGTAGTAAAATTGTGGTGCTCCCAAGTGGGTGTGGGGGCATAGAAGTGTCCGCATGGGTCTCCAAACAAATCGAAGATGCATGTAGACCATCTGCAAGGGCTCAGATTGTAGTATAAATAATCCCACATCATCATACTAGTCTTGGGTCATTTGTCAAGTGCATAATGTAATTGTGGGATCAGCTGGGCATGCTAAACTTGGTGCATCTTCTTTGTCCAATAAGTGAACGTTAAGCGATCTCTGAATGACTTTGGGGATCCATAGAATTGTATCTGCTATTGTGGAGGCCCATGGCTCTCTACACACACCCTACATGTACCAATGTAGCCCTCTGGAGGGTTAGGACCTCGTATAGGGAGACCAAACCCAAAATGGAGACCATCTGCAAAGATCCAATGCGTCCCAATACCTTCTAGCATGTCAAGTCATTAAAGAAATGGTTGGGCATATTGATGGGATTCTCGGGAGGTTTTTGGAGGCGGTTTTTAACAAACCATGGTAGTTCCCTTCTAAATATGCCCCCCTAGGCTTATAAAAGAATGCCTCAACTCCTATTTTCCTCACATGTTTGATTTCTAGTGTTTGTGTGCATATGAGAGCTTGGAGAGTTTTGCACCAACATTGAGTTTTGGAGCAACAACAAGAAATTTGGAGGTTCTTTGTCATCTTGGAGCTAGTTTGGAGCTATCTAGTAGAGTTGCGTGTGTTGATCCCAATGCAAATCTGGTAGTCGAACAAAGAGCTGAAGGAAGTGAACCAACAAGACCAAGCATGGCACATGGTGACTCGTGAGGGGAGCAATCGTCATGTAGCTCGACGAACTTGTGCGAGAAGAGGATCCTCATCCAAACAAGAAGGATTTTGGTGATGATGTGGCTCTTGCAATGAGAATGAAGGGAAAGCACAAGGACTTGAGTAAAATCAAGTGCTTCAACTGTGGAGAGTTTGGTCATTTTTTGACAAAGTGTTTGAAGAAGAAGAAGGGGAAGCAGGTTGCAGGTGTCACCACTTCTACCGAGATTGATGACCTCCCCATGAGATTGGAGAGTGAGGATTTTGCTTGATCTCTCATTTCTCTCAAGGTACCATCAACGAGGCTTCATGGTATGTGGATAGTGGTACGTTGAAGCACATGACAAGTTCACAGGATGTATTTGAGACTCTAGCCGACTGGGACTCAAAGTTGCACACAATGTTGGGCAACAAGTGTCAGAAAAAGATCAGGGATCAGGTGTCGTGCTATTCAAGATGGAGTCAGGTCAGTTGATGTGAGTTCAGGATGTACAGTTTGTATCAGGATTTAGATACAACATGATTTTTGTCTCAACGATCGAGAAGAAGGGGTTTGAGGTGTTGTTCTAGGGTGGAAAGGCGAGACTCAGGCCCAGAGGCTTTAGCTCCACAAGTGTTGTGATTGGAGTTAGATAGCATGGTCTATATAGGCTGATGGGCAAGCCAATAGATCATGAGAAGAAGAAGGAAGAGAAGGTCCAGGTTCCAGAGGTTCGGAGGGAGCCGAGTTCTAGTGACACTTTACAAGTTCAAAGGGATAATGTGCAGCCGAAGAACACTGCATGGTCAATGAGGAGCAAGGGTGCTTCTACAACTAGCAAGAAGGAATCGTGGAATGGCTTGAAAGCATTTTAGGAAAAGAAGCAACAGAAGGCTTCCAATGCCAGTGACACTTCCGCGAAGGCCACAGTTCATGTTACAAGGTTTTCTGCAGTTATGAATGGCAACAGTTGGGCTAGTGTTGCCAGTAGTGACAATGATGATGAGTTACTTCCTAGTCTTGGAAGTATCTTCCTCGCTAAGAGGGAGTGCTGAGATTTGTAGCTTGGAAGTTACTCCAAGCCCTACAGTTTGGGATTTTGAAGAAATGAATGACACAAAAGCGGTTTGTGGGCTTTGCACCCAAGCTTGTGGGTGTGAAAGCACAAGGAGATTTTGACACTTGGCATTTGGAGAATGTAGGGGACACTAAAAACACCAAGAGATGTCAAGTAGTTTAGGAGCTAATAATTTATTTGTGTTGGTTGGGTTTGCAAAAAGAAAGTCAAGTCGGTTGGGTTAGATTATGCCCTAAAGGACAAGTCGTGGGAGCCCATAAGAAGCATATAAATATAAGAGATGTTCTCGCTAGTAGGCACATCCAAAGGGAACACAAGAAGCAACTCGAATAAGAGGAAATTAGTGTTTTGGCCGCAGGAACTCAAGAGCTTAGCAAAGACGAGGGATATTTCTGTTTTGGGGTTATCTTTTAATGACTATCTAGGCCAAGTACAACGCAGATCATACCGAGCAACGAAGCAGTTGTCTTTTGCTCACTTTATGGTGAATCTTCTTTTTGAATGGGCCGAGAAGCACAATGACCTGTGGAGACTAGGTCGAGCACCTGTGATGACTCTTGGGAGGGTCGAATAGGGCTAAACATGTGCTTGAAAGTGTCTTCCAAGGCAGCGGATGGTAGAGCCTGATAGACTCAAGGAGGCCACAGATTTTTGAGGGAGGTTTGACCACAATTGGAGAGATCATGTGTTCTACAGGTATTCCCTAACCAGTGCACAGACTTCAAAGCTATGCACAATAACATCCAAGGTATGTTATTCTCATTTTGTTGCTAGGTATTGGGTCCAAGTTTGGATCAGTTTGGATGGTTTAAGGTTGGTTGTCTCAACGTTGTTGGAGGGCAGCAAGGAGGAGCTCAAAGGAGACCTAAGTGCATTCTAGGAGAGGCAGATTTGTCTAAGCTCAGCACTGTTCCTTGAAGGACAAAGGAAGGAGGTCAAGGGAGCAAATTACATCAGCCCAAATTCATTATTGGATAAGGACATCTTGCAGTGATAGGTTTGCAACACTCCGGCCTGAAGTTTGTTTTCATTGAAGCAAATCAAGAAGGCATTAAAGGGAAGAAGTCCTAAAGGAGCTGAGAAACAACAACAGGCAATTTAGAGTTCTTCACAAACAGAGTTGTGAACAACTCAACAAGAATCTCTGTGTTGATGTGTTGATGGATTAACGATTGACTAGAGAAGTTGGAGAAGATGTGTTCAGTGACCTAAAGGAGCAGGTACATTGATAGAGGCAACAACTGCAGATTGGGAGGACAAGGACCAACAGTTGTGTTCAGGGTACGATAGAGGAATTGTTATGGTGCACAAAATCAGCGAGATGATCAGTGTATCTTCTTCTTGTATTCTTGTACCAGTGGATGTATGAGAGCCATTATCCATGGTATGAGAGCCCTGGATAGTTGTATTATTAGTTTGTTATTATAATGAAGTTGTGTTCTGTAAAATGATGTCTATATTTGTGCATGTGTTGATTTACTACATTTTTATATTCCGATGTGCAAAGTAGTTTGTTGTGATACTTGGATTGTTAGCATCAGAGATTCTAAGATTCTAACCTAGTATTGTGGAAAAACAACACTACACCAAGCAAAAGATCAACTTGAGAAGAGAATAAACATACCTCTAGGATGTCACTTCTATCCTCAAATCCCTAAGCCTGTGTGTGCACAAAATCAGAAATTTTCGGTCTTGGTTAGGGTTTCCTATCGTTGTTGCGTCAACCCTAATTCTAGCCTCTAAAACTTCTCAAAAATTGTGTTGTTCCTCCTCTTACAACCCTTTTCTCTTGCACTATTCTTCAAGCTATTTGGGTACCCTTTTCATAAGACATATGACAACTGTTTACACAGAAACAAGTGCACAAAAACAAGGGCTCGACCCTGTCTGAAACAACACAGGGATTGCGGCTTTGTTCACAAAGAAATAACACCACCAAAACGTGCACAGAATCTTCCTAGAACTCATCCTTTTCACTCAGCGAGCATTCTGCCTAACTCAGCCTAGTCCAAACACTGAAAAACTTGGATCCATAGAAGGATAATCATAGACTTGGGAAGCTTTGCATGACACAGAGAAAAGGTACCACAAAAGCTCGCATCATTACAGAAGATCAGAAAAGTGCAGTGCCAAGAGACTCACATATCACAGAAAATGTAGTGCTTCAAGAGGTTCAAATGCCACAGAGAAAGATGCTACACGTCTGAAATTGTCTAAGGAAGAAGTCTATGTTGAATGCCAAAGTGGGGGATATTTTGAAGAATGTAACTAGTGTCAATCTTCATAATTGTAGTTGAGTCTTCATGTAATGTATTTGTGAAAAGAAAGAAAAAAAAATTGACTTATTAAAGCATGAGTTTCATTCTTGGGGCAATTCTTTTTAGTTCAAAGCCTCCATTGAAGGCTTCTAGGGTTTATGTCAAGTGTCCTTGTCCATGTCTGTTAAAATTGGCAACTAGGGCCAAACTCCATGTGGATCACCTTATTTATGGCTTCTGATAATTTTACTAGATCCCTCTTGTCAAGAGGTGTAGGATTGATCTAAAGATCATCTGATTCTGATATATATTTATGGAGATATGAATTTATTTTGAGTATGGACAAATTGTCAAGGTCAGCCAGCAAACTTATGTAGGCTCAGAAGTCCAACAATCACGTCTATTCACACTCAACATTTGCATATAAATACAAGGGGCCCCCTCATTTGAACAATTCATTCACTCATCTTCTCTCTCTCTCTCTCTCCTACGCATAAAATGAGCCTCTATCTCTCTCACATGTGTGGCTGAAAGGAAGACGTCCTAGGGCAAGGAAGACGCAGAAAGAAGGACGCTAGGAGAGGAGGTCATCTCTTCGACCAGCGTTGACCAAGCGTTGACCATCCAGAAGTGTGGATTGGGTGTGGTTGCCTCTCCTAGGTAGGCCACAATTTTTGGCACAAAACTCGAGGTGATCGAACCTCTGGTTTGACCAGTGTTGACTGCCCTAGTTTAGGGCTGCAAGTTGACTTCAGAAATCTGCAAATTAACTGAACTTTTGGGGTTGTTCAATGGTTGTTACTTCAAGCTGTTTGAAGACAAGTTGAACGGAATTTGACTAAGTTTTTAGAGGTCAATTTCAACTAGTTTGACCAAATTTGACTTTGATAATCTAGGTTTTGTTGCCGCTGATATAAAATTACAAAATTCAGATTTTGTACTATTTCTCTTTGCTGAACTATTGAAGATAAAAGAAGATTTGATCAAAAGGTTTCCCCACATTGGGGTTTGTCTTTGGCTAGCCGCCACATCTTGTGTCTCTTGTCTTGGCTTGTTTCTTGTTGATCATTCAATGTTCTATCTGCACTTTACTTAATGTATATGTGATTGCTAATCTATGGATAATAAGAAGAAAAATAAGTAAACTGCTCTAAGCATAGAACATACCATAATTTAACATGGTATTGCAGCTGAGATAAAGACAAAGCCCTAACAAGAGCAAGAGCAAGAGCAATCACCGAAGAGAAGGTTGGCAAGGCTATCTGAAATAAATCATGGGGTCCTCAACACACTTCCCTGTTGAAGTCAAACTCTGTGAGAAGTCTGACTATCACAGGTGGAAGATGTCTCTCGTTCTAACATTAGAAGAACAGGAAGTGTTGGACCATGTGAGAGGCGGAATTGTTGAGCCTCCATCAAATGCATCCGCTATTGCTAGTAACAAATGGACCAAGGGAGAAGTCAAAGCAAGGAAGATCATTCGGGACTCTATCGACAAGTGCTTGGTGACCTATGTTTCTGAGCTGAACACCTCCAAGGAAATAAACGATAAACTGGTGAGTTTATTTAAAGTTAATGATGCAAATCAAGTCTTGTTTTTTACAAATAAACTGAAGGAAATTAAGAAGGGCAAAGATGAGAGTATGCAAACATATTTCTTAAGAATCACTGAGATCAAGAACGATCTCCCATCTATTAGGGAAGTAATTCCTAACAGGGAAATGAAAATCACAACTCATGGAGGACCACCATCTAAATGGTATATATTCAAGAGTACTCTTCTCAACAATAACATAATTCTTGGATTTGAGGAATTAATGGCCAGATGCATTTAAGAAGAAACGAGGATGGAAGAGCAAGAAATGCCCATACTTAAAGGTCATCCCTCTGCCTTTTCTTCTCATACTAAAAGAAGAAACAATTCCGGGGCTAAATTCAAAGGAAAGGCTAGACCAAAGGGTGGAAGAAAAGGATGATGTTACAATTGTAATAAAACTAGTCACTATGGAAGGGAGTGCCCTGATAAAAGGGACTCACACCGAGACGATGATCAAAATCCCTCTCAAGGCAATCAAAGGAATGGTAGGTCAAATGGCAGAGGTAAAAGAAGTGTCGGAAATCAAGGAAGAGGACTACCATTCAAGAAGGCAAGAAATTCCAGGTATGAATCTAACATTGTTAGCAATGAGCAAGATGAATATTATCTACCAGTAGCTCTATCTACTACTGCTCCCCCGAACTTGCTGGGAAATTGGTTTATTGATAGTGGTGCCTCAAGGCACTTCACTAGTTACAAAGAAGCTCTCTATAATCTGATAGAGAAGGAAACCAACCTGGAAATTGTTCTTGGAGATAATTCAAAGTATCCCGTGAAAGGCGTAGGAAATGTTACTCTTCAATTGAATCAGGTTAATTCCATCCACTTACAAGATGTATTATATGTACCTAATCTCAAAAAGAACCTAGTGTCCATTTTGGCAATGGAAGACAAAGGCTACAAGGTGGCCTTCAGCGATGGCAAGGTACGTGTATGGAAAAAGAACTTTAAAGATGCTTTTACTCTTGGGTTTCGAGTTGATTCATTATATCAGGGCGGAGGAAGTCCACTGGATGTCATGTCTTGTGATACAACTCTTCGGTCTAAACTATGGCATCAGAGGTATTCTCACCTTCATTATAAAGCTCTACCCAATGTAAGGAAAATGGTGACCGGGATGCCCGAGTTCAGATTAGAGCAAGAAGGCCTATGCCCAGGATTTGCTGAAGGAAAGCTCAAAAGGGGACCATTCCCCTCAAGCCAAAGCAAGACCTCCGATATATTGCAGTTGGTTCACTCAAACATATCCAGTATGATGCTTGTGAACTCCTTGGGAGGATATTTACATTACCTCACTTTTACAAATGATTATTCTCACAAAACTTGGATATACTTCTTGAAAAAGAAGGATGAAGTGTTCTCCTGATTTCGACACTTCAAAGCCTTGATCGAGAATCAAACTGAAAAGAAGATCAAGACCTTAAGGACTGATAATGGGATTGAATATGAATCCAATGAGTTTCATGACTTTTGCAAAGAGGTTAACATTAAGAGGGAGACTACTACACCATATACTCCTGAGCAGAATGATGTGGTGGAAAGGAAGAATTGTTCAGTTGTGGAAGTTGTTCGTGCTATGCTCCATGATCAAAGACTTTCGATTCCCGAAGTTTCTATGGGCCGAAGCTGCAAGTACCACCGCATATGTACAAAACCGATGCCCTCATCAAGCATTGGGTTCCAAGACTCCCGAAAAAATGTTCACTGGTAAGAAACCTGACATATCTCATTTTAGAATTTTTGGAAGCCCTGTATATTTTCATGTGCTAAAAAAGAAAAGGAATAAATTGGATGCATCTAGAAAGAAACGAATCTTCATCGGCTATAAAGAAAATACTAGGGACTATAGAATCTAAGTTGGTGGTCAAAGGGAATTTGAGATTAGTCATGATGTCACCTTGACAAAGATATGGCACTTAGAAAAGTAGACAATCTTCCTACTTTAAGGGTATCTAAAGAAGCTGACACCAGGGAACCGAAGGAAAAGGAAGATGAGATGATGCCCGATGTGGAAGAACCTATGGATCCTATTGATCCTCCTCCGCAAGAGCCTTCCTCTTCTAGGAAGAGGCCTTCATGGCTCAGGGGGACAATTGATGATGCTGAAAGACACATTGCACTCAGAGGAACCTTTCGTGAAAGTAAGAAGCTGAACAGGTATCAGGGATACTTGACCATCATGAGCACGATCATCCAAAATGAGTCTTCGTCATTCACAGATGTTGTTAAGCATCAAGTATGGAAAGATGCTATGACCGAGGAATATGAGTCTATTATGAAAAACAATGTTTGGGATGTGGCCCCAGACCCCAGGACAAAGCAGCTGTCACTTCAAAATGGCTTTACAAGATAAAGCATGCAATTGATGGAAGTGCGGAAAAGTATAAGGCTCGTTTTGTTGCTCGTGGCTTCTCCCAGAAGGAAGGTATAGACTATGACAAGATATTTGCACCTATTGCCCAATATACCACCATCCGCTCGATCATAGCCCTTGCTGCTTCGCAAGGATGGAGCCTACATCAGATGGATGTCAAGAATGTTTTCTTACATGGTTCGATCAAAGAGGAGGTCTATGTGGAGCAACCCGAAGGATTTGAGATTTGTGATCGAGAAACTCATGTATGTAGGTTGAAGAAGGCCCACTATGGGCTAAAGCAAGCACCCAAGAAGCACGGTATGAGAGGATCGATAACTACATGATGAAGTTGTGATTCACTAGGAGCGAAGCCGACCCTAACCTTTACTTTAAGGATATAGATGACAAGCCTCTCATATTGGTGTTATATGTTGATGACCTCTTTCTAACAGGTGCAGACCCTCTCATTCACGAATGTAAGAGGGAGTTGGCTTCTGAGTTCGAGACAAAAGACCTAGAACTTTTGCACTATTTCCTAGGACTAGAAGTCTGGCAGAAACTAGGGGAGATTTTCCTATCTCAAGGAAAATATGTGGTGAAGATATTGGAGAGATTCGACATGGTGGACTGCAAGCCCGTAACTACCCTGATGGAGCTTGACTTCAAGCAGTTAAGCAATAGTGTTGCGGAACATGTTTTACGAAATGCTACCGAGTATCATCAAATCGTCGAAGCATTAATGTTCTTGGTGAACTCTCGTCCGAATATATGCTTTGCAGTCAACACATTGAGTCAACATATGTTTAAGCCTCACCACTCACATTGGATTGGTGCTAAGAATCTGTTGAGATATTCGTGGCACAATCATTCATGGGTTGAGATACACTGCCGAAAATGTCAGACTACTTGGGTATATTGATGTTAATTGGTTGGGCAGTGTGGTCGATCGAAAGAGCACTTTCGGGTGCTACTTCTCTTTGGGATCTGCCTCAATATCCTAGATGAGCAAGAAGTAGAAGTCGGTGGCTTTAAGCACCGTCGAGGCAGAGTACATAGCTGCTAGCATGGCCTCCTGTGAAGCAATCTGGTTGCGAAAGCTCTTCAGTGAGCTGTTTGGTTTTACATTGGATACCACCATGATCCTGTGTGACAACCAGAGTGGGATCCATTTATCAGAGAATCCCATATTTCATGATCGCTCCAAGAATATCGATATCAGATACCACTATATTCGAGATATGGTGCAGCGAGGAGCAATAAGGCTCCAACATATCGGTACAGATGAACAGGTTGCCAACATTTTGACAAAGCCCCTAGGAAAGGTCAAATTCTTGACTTTCCGAGAACGACTTGGTGTCGTTCAGAGACCCCTCTTATGAGGGTCAAGTATGATGTATTGAGCTTTGGGAGCTCCGGGGGAGCACGGGGTACTTCTTGGAGCAACATGTGATCATACGGCGATTCACCATCCCCTGGTGGTGCACTATGCACAGGGTAAAGGTTCAACCTTCCCTTGTGACACCTCGTGGCAAATGTGGAATAGGATGATTAGTTCTCCTATGGGCCAGGATGATTCGTTCTCCATGGCGACTGTGAAGCAAGATGATTAGTTCTCCTGTAGGCCAAGATGATTAGTTCATTGTGGCATCCACTAGACAGGATGATTCGTTCTCTTGTGGACAGGATGATTAGTTCTCCTGTCGAGGCATCCTACCCATGTAGTTTGGGACTCATGGGAAGTACCTCTCATCTGATCAATGAGCAGGGAAATGAGGATAGGGACCATAGTAGTACTATTGATGGACACATCACTTTATCTACCGTACTCCCTATGCTAGGATGACCTCCATTGATCTGGGATCAGTGAGAGTGTTTCACACTCTGAGACTGACTTTGGGTCAGTGGAGTATGGTATGATACATCCTCGATCATTTCTTCTTCTTCATAGATCGAGCAGAGCATAACAAAGTAGGGAAGAGCAGAGCAAAGTGGGGTCAAGCTGTACAGGACAGTGCATTTGATGGATGGATAGTAGTGACAGTCCGACGGATTGCAGATGAAGTTCTTCCTAGTTGAGAGGGAGTGTTAAAATTGGCGAGTAGGGCCAAACTCCATGTGGATCACCTTATTTATGGCTTTTGATAATTTTCCTAGATTCCTCTCATCGAGAGGTGTAGGATTGATCTAAAGATCATCTAATTCCGATATATATTTATGGAAATATGAATTTATTTTGATTATGGACAAATTGTCAAGGTCGGCCAGCAAACTTATGTAGGCTCAGAAGCCCAACAGTGACATCTATTCACACTCAATGTTTCCATATAAATACAAGGGGACTCCTCCTCATTTGGACAATTTATTCACTCATCTTCTCTCTCTCTCTCTTACACATAAAAGGAGCCTCTCTCTCTCACACGTGTGCCTGAAAGGAAGATGTCCTAGGGCAAGGAAGACGCAGAAAGAAGGACGCTAAGACAGCGAGTCATCTCTTTGACCAGCATTGACCAAGCATTGACCATTCAGAAGTGCGGATTGGGTGTGGTTGCCACTCGTAAGCAGGCCACAATTTTTGGCACGAAAATCAAGGTGATCTGACCTCTGGTTTGACTAGTGTTGACTGCCCTTGTTTAGGGCTACAAGTTGACTTTAGAAATCTACAAATTGACTGAACTTTTGGGGTTGCTGAAGGGTTGTTTCTTCAAGCTGTTCGAGGACAAGTTGACTGGAAATTGACTAAGTATTTTAGAGGTCAATTTCATCTAGTTTGACCAAGTTTGACTTTGCTGATCTAGGTTTTGCTGCTGCTGATATAAAATTACAGAATTCAGATCTTGTACTATTTCTCTCTGCTGAACTATTGAAGATAAAAAAAGATTTGATCGAAGGGTTTCCCCGCATTGGGGTTTGTCCCTGGCTAGCCACCACATCTGTGTTTCTTGTCTTGGCTTGTTTTCTGTTGATCATTTAATGTTCTATCTGCACTTTACTTAATGTATATGTGATTTCTAATCTGTGGATAATAAGAAGAAAAATAAGTAAACTACTCTAACCATAGAACATACCATAATTTAACAATGTCATAAGGTAAACGACCTTTCTTGGGCTTCATTTGTCATGAAAGAAATTTATTTTAATGTAAAATAGGTCGATTAGGCCTCCTACACCAAGTCAGCCTCAAACTAGACAAGTCGGCCTAACTGAGGGGTGATATCTCCTATATAAAGGCAGCAACTCGACTTCATTTGAACACACACGCATCAACTTTGATCTGTAGTTGTTGGGGATAGTAAAACGTGCGAAATTCAAGGAAACAGATGGAAAGGGTTAGCGAAGAAGAAGGAGGTCGTTAACAAGCACAAGAAGTTGAAATTCTCTCTCTCACACACACACACATGTGAAGCTATGAAGCTGCTGAGCTGCTAGAAAGGATGAAGTTACAGTAATATAGCTCGCCCTAAATTTTGGATCTGCTAGGGGCCAAAATTCTAGTTTGTTGTTGGGCTGAAGCTGCTAGACAAGAAGAGACCATTGAAGTTTGTTGAATCATATTGGAAGGCTGACTTGGTGGAGGAGGAAGGTCTTTGGGTCTAAGGTCTTGGTCTATCTCAACTTGAGTTTGCTAGTGGAAGAGTTTGACTGGGTTTTCTCCTATAGAGGGGTTTTATCCCTGGCAGAGTACCTACATTTGGTGTCTTAGATCTTCATTTTTTGCTTTTCAAAATTGCTTAATGAACAAAAAAAAAAAAAAAAACATAAGAAAGTTAATAACAACGCAAAGATATCACAAGTAATTATCAACATAAGAAAATGTTTATGCTTTTTTATTTTCTAACATGATATTAGAGCTAAGGTGAAGAAGAAAGTAAAAGGCAAATTGAAGATATACTGAAAAGAGAGATAAGAAAAGGGTTTCCAAGTAGTTCACAAGGAGTAGAAGATAGAATTATGACAAACTCAATGAAGGGAGAAAACAATCTAACAGGAGCCTCCAACTATAGGGCATGGAAAAAGAGGATAGATCTTATGATTTATCCTCTCTAAGCACAAAGTTTTGCACCTTGTAAAGGATAGCTCTACTATGAATCTAATAGTAGATGAAGTAGAGGATAACCTAATTCGATACATATCAAAATAGACTTAGCTCACGAAATGTATGAGGCTCTCTCCAAATTATTCACCATCAAGAACATTCGTCAAATAGCAAGCCCCATCAATGAACTAAGGACAATAAAGATGACAAGAGATGATATTGTATCATCCTACTTTGTAAGGATATCTAGAATAAAAGATGAACTCCAAGCAATAGATGAAGTTGTACCAGAAAAAGAGCTCATTGTTAGGGTCCTATAATAATAGGATTCATAATTTTGAATTGGCTATGGTTAGTCTTGTAATATTGTACATACTTTTGCTTTCTGCAAAATGTTTTCCATATTAAAAATTTTAAAAATGTAAAGAGAATATGTCCTAAAAGAATAATCAAAGGACAAAAAGAAAGAGAAAAAGAT
>APFE030835032.1:0-10665 GCA_000404065.3 Pinus taeda
ATTTGACCCTACTAAAAGGCTATAGGTAAGGGAGATATCAACCTAGTTTGAAGTCTATCCGAGAAGCTATTTGATCTGCAGTTTTAAGGAAGAAAGAAGTGGGAAGGAAGTGAAAGAAGAAGGCTTCACTATTGCAAGAAAAGAGAATTATAAGAAAGGAAGAAAAGGAACCGATTTCTACTCACCTACTACTACACGTGCGAAGAAAACTGCAATAGAAATGTGAAGGTGCTGGACTTAGAGTGAAGACCGAAATTTCAGAGCTGTAGAGAAGGGCCGAGATCCTTGAAAGAATTGTCTTGTGGTTACATTTGAATAAGTTTAACCTAAGTTGATTTTTGAAGTTTGGCTAACCATCTTAGAGGGCTGACTTGGTGGATGGAGGAAGTTTATGTCTTGGTCAAAGGGTCAAGGTTTTATCATTTGATTTAATTCTAAAGAAGAGAAGAAGAACTTTTGGGTTTTCCCCTGGGATAGGGGTTTTGCCCTGGATGAGTGCCTACATCTTGTGTCCTCTTTGGTGTTTGTGATCTTCATTGTTTGGCTTTTGTCTTGATGATAAGAATATAATAATTGAAACAAGAACTAATAAGAATCATTGCAAGTGTCAAAGAAAAGAGAAACCAAATTAATCAAAAACCCTAACTATGTTGCCCTATGTATTTCTCAACAATACCCAGGCCTCTAGAGAAGCATATTGACACCCATAGGTGAAGTGTTGAGAGCCATGGGACTCTAAGCAGTAGTAGAGTTTCACACACACCCTTGGGCACCTCCAACACCTAGAGTGTTTTGGCACTTTGCCCTACATTTGATGACATGATGCACCTGGACCCAACATGCCCTTAGTCGACCTTAGCACTTTGTGAGGGATGGCAGTTGATCCAGGGCCTAGATGAGCCTTTACCCTAGTCTGATGACTTTTTGGGATAATGCACCTAGACCCAACATGGCCCTAGTTGGCCTTTGCACTTTATGAGGGATGATAGCTGATCTAGGGCCCGAATGAGTATGGTATCACCCCTTGAGACATGGGAGAGCTAACACCTTGGAAGCCCTTAACGTTGGAGTAAAGACTAATACTACGACTAGTTGGAGACCCATGTGACCACCTTTGGTGCTCCAAGTTGGATTTTGGGGTCCATAGAGGAGTAGTGACAGTAATTGAGGGCCAACCCTCAGGGGATGATTTTTAGAGGCTTCTACACCTTGTTTGGCACTTAAAAGCCTTAACGCATGGAACATCGAGCTATATTGATGAATGACATATGCTATTTCAGCCCTGTTGACCACTCCGTGTCAACTACCCTATAGAAGTGCACATTTTTGCAAAGGAATTCCATCATGTTTGAGCAGTCAAATATCCAGGATTCATCAGTGATCAGTCTATCAGAGTTATAAACCCATTTTGCAATGTTTGTAATGTAAATGATTCTAGTAAGACCATATACGTATGTAACAACCAATGTAAGCTTATTATTTTGGCGATGATTTTCATCCTAGGAGGTTTTTCGTCTCACTGATTCATTTGTGTTTCTAAACACAAATGGTTGGCAGAGTTTCTCCCTCTAGCCTCACCCCAAAGCTAGGGTGGAATTTATCATCAAGGTCTTAGGTGAGTCTTAGTGTTTTAGTCGAGTCTTTTGTAAAAGTGATTTAGGAATAATTTATGCTAATTGGCTAAATTATTTTGTTACAAGTCACTTGGTCTACTAGATCATATTGGTCGCAAAATTGGGTAAATTATTAAGGGTCTATGTCTAAAGGTGTTTTCCCTTTTCAAGGGTTGAATTAATTATAATATCTTGATGTAAAAATATTTTGGTGCATAGTCCCTTATATTTGGACACTATGGCCTACATATTTAAGGGTGAATTTTTTTTATTAATACCCTTTAGTATCAATTAATTAATTTATCTGGCCAAAATAAATTAAAATCTTAAGCCATAAAATTAATTAATTTTTATTTTGGGTTTTTTGGTGTAAAAGGGGTTAAATAATTAGTCAGAATTTGGTCGGAAAATAAAAATGAGAGAAAAATAAATTCTCTCCAAGTGAAAAATATTAAAAAAGTGAATGTGCACTTTCCAAGAAAGGAATCTCCACAAATCAAGCAAGAAAAAAATTCAAGATTTTTTTTTTGGCCTGGAAAAAAACGAATTAATTCCCAAAAAATCGATTTTTTAATGAAAATCGAATTTATGGTCCAAGTTGGTTAAGAGAATGGGGGTTTTCTGAGGAGAAAAAGTCAGAAAAAATAAATTTTGGACCAAGGAAAAAGGCATCATCAAGGAATTCGAATTTTTTCTCAAGCAATCAATGGTGGAGATCATTTTGACATGGATCAAGCATTTAATTGTGTACCTTCGTGGAACTAGCTGTTATCACTTGGAAGAGTCTCTAGAGCTCTCATTTTTTCTATATAAGGAAGCATATGCTCCTCATTGTAACATCTCTTGATGCTGTTGTGCTCTGGCTTTTTGGTCTTGAAGTTCTCTCCATTTTGAAATAATAATACACAAGTCTTTGGGGTGAAACATTGTGGCTCTTTTCTTATGGATATGGTAATGAATTCTTGAGCTTAATTTTCTACTGGTGATTTTATTTGTTACTTCATTTGCTTACATAGAATTACTAGTGTATAGCTATCTTACAATGGTAGTTAGATCTGAAAAATATTTTCGGATTGGAAGTGGCTAGTGTGCTTTTGTTTAAGTTGCTAGAACTTTCTTCCATTATATTTTTCATGTCTCATCTAAAGCTAACAAAATATTTCTAAGGTGTGTAGAAAATATTCAGTTGAAATAGATCTCAAGTGTAAAGGGATGCTTTTGTTTAAGTTAACCAACTCTTGAGTGATTAAGTAGGAGAGTCCATTCATTTTACCTAAGAAGGATTTATCTATCAAATTTATTGCAGGGTTTCTGGGCTTTAGGCTTTGAGAAAATCTTTCATTTCATTTACTTATTTGAATCAAAGAGCGATTAATGAAAATATATGTTTTTTTAGAGCTGGTATTTATATAGATATAATGTAAATAAACTTTCTTTGTAAATAATTTTAAATTTAAATTTTCTATTGTTTACTAAATAAATTTTAATTTTAATTTTTTTAGGCTTTTTCTTATCTAAAAAAACAAAAACCGAAAAAGAAAAAAAATGAAAATTATTAAGTTTCATTTTTATTTGATTGTTAATTGAAAACTTGCTATTTAAGAAGCTAATATTACGACAACCTTGTAATTTTTGTGAATATATTTTTCTATAATCATTTCTACGCATAACCCTTTAACATTTTTATTATCGTACATATGTGCTGTCTATTTTGTTTTCTTGGCAGGTTTAGAGAGAGCGTGGAAACTTTATTTTGTTTTGCAGGGTTTGAAGACGAAAAAATTAAATTTGTGAGGGCCACAATCAAATTCAAGCCCTTCTCTTAAGCCACAAACCAAACTTTTTAGGGATTTTGATTTTGATTTTGGAATTGAGAAGGTTGTAGCCTTAGATGCTTTACATTTCACTCCAAAATTGAATATATGACAGGGCTGCAAGGGTTTTTTTTTTTACAAATTTGTGGCTTGAAATTTTGCATCAATATTTGCATTCTAGAGTTATATTTTGCATTCCACCTAGCTTAGTTTGCATTCACCTATCTGGCTTTGCCTAATTTGGCATATTGTTATTTTGTGAGCACTCTATCTTTACTTGCAATTCTATATTACTGCTCTTATATCCATTGATATTGTTACGTTTAATTGACTATCTCTTTAAAAAACAAAGTACAAGTTACCTTTATTCTTGCAAGGTAGATTTTATGCTCATCTTTTAATATTGTGCCATTTCCTATAGTAATACTTGTCTTGCACCATTATTTATTTTGTGACTTGAAATATCTCGCAAGTGTTGAATCTATTCTAAGCATTGTTATAAGGCATCGGGTTATTATTGTTAATCTAGTCATTGTCTTATTTATCTTATTGTGATTGTCCTGTTAAATATTTACATTGCTGTTTTAGTAATCAAGCTTGCTAAATAGTTTTAATCAAGTTGCTTAGATAAAGAATTGCCTTTCCCTTAGTCTCCTAGACTTGTTGTTGCAACAAGTTTTCCCTTTCTAACTATCTTTAGGGACTACCCCCCTTAGCTTATCTAAGAGAGAGCTTAAACAGAGTGAGTAGGGATTGGGTGACAACCCCTACTCTGAGGGTTGTGCCTTAAAGATTATACCTTGCGGGGTTAGAAACTTTTCCCGCACTTAGGTGTACATCTTAGGCGACAACAAGCCCTACAACTCACATGTGTGGGCTATTTCTTATGTTTTATGTCTTGGCTAGTGGGTTGGCTTGTAACCGAATTCATCATTGTGATTCTACTTGAGATTTAGGGGGCTTTAGGCTAATTAGACATCATGCCTCATATAAACAGAGGAGAAGATCATTTGTAAATACATCATCACTTGGACTTGTGAATTTGGCCTCTTTTGGAGATTTTAGCCTCTCCTTCTAATGGGAAGGATGTGAGCTATGGAGTGAAATTTGTCTTGAGCATTTGTTCTTGTCTTTGGAGAAGTCACTTTGGATTGATAATTGGATTGTTTCATGCATATTGTCTTGTAAGTGCCATGTTTATTGCACATTTCTGATTTCATGTCTAATGTATGGAATGAATTAATGATCTATGTTAAATTTTGTGCCCTAATTTTGTTGAATGTCAATTGAATGAAGACTAAGTCATATTATTGCATGCATTACTCATAGTATGATATGTGAATGGCAATCCTCTTCGTGATCTCATATTAGTTCTCCCAAGTGACATTAATTTCTCACAAAGGTGATAATTAGGGTTTTGATGCTAGGGCATCAAAATATCCTTACTCGTTTGCAATATTAAATTAATTTTAAGAACCCATAGACTCCATTGACCCTAGGACTAGGCACAAGCCTTCCTTGTTGGTGATCAATTCAACTTTTTATCCACAAATTGTTTTCTCTTTCTCTCAGTTGACCTAATTTGGCCGCTTTAAGGCCAAGCAACTAAGCTAGGCTTGGTGTGAATTCCTAGGGAAGATTTTTTTTGGTATTGGAGAGTCTAAACATCAAAAGGATAAGGTTGCCACAAAATCCTTTGCTTTGGTGGCATTCACTTCAATTTCATCCATAAATCTCTTTGCCCTAGTTGTTTGCCCTAGGGTAAACCCTAGTTTGGTTTTAGCTTCAACTTAGGGGCTTTTTGAGGGTTTCATGTGTCTTGTCCTTGTTGAAAAACATTCTAGGAAACCCTTTCTCCTTACCTTGATCTTTGGCCATCCCAACTATCAAACTATAAATGAAGCCCTATGTCTTGAGTTGCATAAATTTGGCCTCTAAGGAAAGAAAATTGCTTTATCTCATTGATTAGAACCTTGTACTTAAGTTGTGCCTTTCCCTAGAAGCCTTGTAGTCACCCTGTATCCTTACACTTAGAATATCCATGATAGGTGACCTTACATCGGGTCTCCTTTGATTTGTGGAAGTCCATAAAGAGCAGGGGGTTTTGGTTGTGGTGACAGTGGGCCATTACCCCATTGTTGTCACTTGGTCTAGTTCTAACCTTGTAGGGCACTCCTCTTCAAGGTTTGCTAGATTTTGCAGCAACATTTTTGGCACCGTTGCTGGGGATGAAATGAGTCTGTCTCCCTATAATTAAAGTAAAATGACAAGATAGATCCCTTTTTGGTAACTCCTGACTCAATTCATACTGCATCCCTTAGTAGCTCTTTAGAGGATACTCTTGATAGAACCATACATCCCCGAGCGAGAGGCATTGCTAGGAGGGCTGTGGAGGTAGGTACTTCACCAATCAACCAAACTACACCCGTGGTTAGGCAATTTTTTCCCAATCCTCCCCCTACAACAACAATCAATAGGCCTCTGAATCTCACTATCTTCATACCATTGGATTTTAGTAACCTTCCTAATGCACCTCATCCCCTGCTTTATAAATATCATGATCAACTCCAAGAGTCAACTCTGTGACATCATGATGTCCAAGTCAGAATCTATCGCAACCTACTTAATGCGAATCACTCAAATAAGAGATCAACTTCTTTCCATTGGAGAAATCATACCCGATAAAGAGTTGGTGTAGATGACCCTTGGTGGAATTCCCATGCCTTGGGAGACATTCATTACAAGCATTAGTAGCAAAATGGATATCCCTTCATTTGATGAACTCTTGGGCACTTGCACTCAAGAAAAATCCGGGCTCATTTCAAGTGGAAGAATTTAGAGACAAGAAGAAGGAGAACCTACAATATTTGCAGCCAATGCCAAGACAAGGGAAAGGAAGACCTTCCAAATGGAAGTCAAAGAAGCCAACTCCAACATTCAACAATAATAGAAGGGACTTGTCCAAAGTCTAATGCTATAGATGCGACAAATTTGGCCACAGAGCCCAATATTGTCTTGAAAGAAGAAGTGCTCAGAAGCCCAATGGCAACAACAACAACTTCAACAATGAAGGAGAGGAAGAGGCCCTACTACCCATCCAAGTGTTGAAGAGACTCAACGCCCTCAAAAGAAGTACAAAAACACAAGGTATGGTGATAATGTTGCTAATACTCAATCTAAATATTTTCTTGTTTCTGCTCTTTCTAGCTCAGCTTCAGATAGCATTGATAGTTGGCTGGTGGACAGTGTGGCATCTAGACACTTGACTCGGTATCATGAAATCCTCTCAAAATTGGCTGAGAGGGAGACTAATTTGAACATTATACTTGGTGATAATTTTGTTAATTTTGTCAAAGGAATTGACTCTGTTTCTTTTCGTTTGGATTTTGGTCAAGCCATTCATTTGCGGGATGTATTATATGTGTTGGGTTTGAAGAAGAATCTTGTCCATTTCCGCTATGGAAGACAAAGGGTTTAGAGTTGTATTCATTAATGGAAAGTCCTTGCATGGCCAAGGAAATCTAGCTTAAAGGCAACTTTCATACTTGGTGTCAGAAATGAAGGCCTATACAAAATGTTTGGTCGTCTAATTCAAGCCTTGGTTCATGACAACACAAAGCAGTGTGAGCTTTGGCACCAAAGATTTGCTCACCTTCATTACAGGGCTTTGCCTTGTTTGAGCAAAATGGTTTCAGGCATTCTAGAGATTCAAGTAGATCATGAAGGTGTATATTAGGGACATGCTAGTGGAAAGAATGTCAAGGGACCATTCCCTTCTAGTAGCAGCGAATCCAATGAGATTCTTCAACTTATTCGTTCGGACAATTGTGGGCCCATGCTGGTGACATCTCTTGGAGGATACTTATACTATGTGATCTTTGTTGACGACTTCTCCCGTAAGACTTGGATCTTCTTCTCGAAGACCAAGAATAAAGTTTTCAACATGTTTAGGGACTTAAAAGCTTTATTGGAAAATCAAATTGGAAATGCTACTCACCATTTTGTGGGTGATATCTTTAGGAGTTTTTTTTCTTTCTCCAAGATGGTCTTCAACTGACAACCATCAACCCCTTGCAGCCACCAACTAGCTCATTGTGCCATTTCTCCACCACTTGAGCCAACCATGTGGTCCCTCACCCATCTACCATGATCGTATGTTTGAAGGTGGGCTTCTCGAACCTAAAGGTATGCTTTGTCGTTTGGTAGTTGAGTATTGTAGTTTGCTTATCATGGACACTTCTGGGCATGGATTAATGGGGGGATTCAACGAAAAGAGTGGTCTAGGTTTGTGCTCTTTTCCCTTAGACCCCTTTTGGATGTTAACCTTGGATTCTAGTCCCGTGGGATCTCTTTTACTAACCATTTGGCTTTAGGGATGGTATTTCAAGAGAAACCCTAATTTTGGTTGTGTGGTCCCGCTCCCTTATCTGCATATATTACCCCCTTTCCTCTCATTATTACCCCATTCATCATTTCTCCCACCCGGGTCCACATTCCTCCACTAGGTCCACATGTGCTTAGCTCTCCCCTTCCCCTTGCCCACACCTTGGGTCAAGCTTGGAATGATGCCCCGGAGGTTGATGTAGCTAAAAAGAACAGTAAAAGCATAATTGGCCACATTCAACAGGAAATGCACCGCAAAATGCAAAAAGATGGCCGGGACAAACACATTTACCACGTGGGAAAAAGCCAATACATGAGCTCTTCCCCATCATCATGGCCATCACCTTGGTTCCTATAGGTTCTATGAGCCTCCTTCATCATATAGGAACCCATGATCGTCCCAACCCTTGTTGGGCAATGAACTGCCTTACCTTAAAGGGGGGTATCCACTGCTACATCTCACACATCATGCTCTTGCCCCTTAAGCATCGAGCAGTTAATTAAAGAAAAATCATGAAAAGGCAAAAGGCATATAAAGAAGGGTGGAAAAATCAAGGCCGGGGCACCTCATGTACCACAATTGCTCCTTCTTATACATTATATACCCAAGTGTGCGCTTCCCTTTTATCAATTACCCTTGTACTCCAACATGTGGTCCATGGATGCCCCTTCTCATTCTCGACTCCTCTCACCTCTTTATCACCTACCACCACCTTTTGAAGGATGTACCTTGAACATATTATCCCCTTTAGAAGTAGAAACCACCTAATAGGATACTTGGTTAACCCCATTTGGAGTTTGGAGACATTAGCACATGCCAAAGCCCATTATGGAAGGGCAGGCCATTATGAAGTCCCCACTTGTGGTCCATGGTTTGTAAGCTCTTTTACTCGATTTCCTTGATGAGTTGTTGTACTAGAAGGCTAGGGGACGCATTAGATATTATGCAGGATTGCAGGTGGTCTCCATCTTGGGTTTGGTCTCTCTATACGGGGTCCTAACTCTTTAAAGGGCTACATTGGCACATGTAGGGTGTGTGTTGAGAGCCACGGGCCTCCACAACAGTAGACAACACTCCACGGATCCTCGGGGATGTTAGGAGATTGCTCGAGATTCACCTATTGAACGAGGAAGATGCATCTGGTTCACCTTTGCCCAACCAACCCCACAAATGTACCATGCACCTGACAGCTGATCTAAGACTTGTTGGATGATGTGGGATCACCTGCACCATCACCAGAGCCCTTACAAATGATCTACAAACATCTTCGACTCATTTGGAGGCCCATCAGGTTATTATTGTGCCCCCCACACCCACTGGGAGCACCACAGGTTTATTGTTTGGAGAACAAGGGGCCAACCCCTCGTCCATCACTTTTGAGGGTCCTATTCTTCATTATGGCACCTATGGACCTCATCAGGCCTCTTGGAGGGCCCTATGACATGTATTATTTATCAGTTGACCTCTTAAGGCTTATTATTTCATTTATGAGCTAGTTTGGTGGGCTTGTCACCGAAAGTTAGGTTATTAGCACATTATTTTATTTTTGGGGCTTATGTAGGCCTAAGAGACTAATTCGAACCCTAATTAGTGTATAAATACAAGTGAGATGAGTTTTTCTCATCATCACTTTAGATTGGATCTCTTTTCGCTCTTGAAAATTTCACACTTTTTCTTGGAGAATGAATTGGAGATTTATGGATGAATTTTGATGTTTGGATTTGGTTTATCTTATCTTGGAGCTTCTCTATTGTCAAATTGTGGATGGTTGAATATGTTCTATTACATGTATGTACATCCTTTTAATGCTATTCTTGTTTTACTTTGTCATAGACATTGGATTGGGATATTCGCTATTTTTAGGGCTAACTGCTACATGCATTTACTACTTAAATTGTGAAATTTTATCTCTATATAACATCTCTAAATGTATGGGCCATGTAATGTAAATGAAATTTCCTAGGGATAATTCTATCAACGAATTCATCTTGATAAGCCATTACCTTTGCAAGTCAAAGTATAAGAGCTATAAGGTTGCTTCCCTTTGCCCTAGAAGGCTAGCGAGGTAGTCTTAAGGCCTCCTTGACTAAGAAACAAGGCCCTCATTCATATTTATCATAGACTCCATTCTCCCAAGACTAAGGCACTGATCTACCAAGAGGTGATCACCAAAAAATCAACTCATTTTCACCTTTTCCTAGGTCTATCCAAGTTGGGTCACCTAGGGCATCATTTTCCCGACAAAGTAGCCCCCCAAAAACTTCGATCTCTTAGCCTCTCCTGCTCTAGTGTGTCTTCAAGGCCTCCTCCAATTTTGAAGCCATTCTGACAGTGGAGTTGTGAGAAAAGCCAAGCCCTAGCTCCGAGATCAAACTTTGCCCTAGTATCCCCAAGGCTAGTGTCTCATAGGATCAATTCAACACCTTTAAGTGAACATTCTTTCTTTGATACTTTCCCCCTTCTTGTCTTGGTTAAGAACATCATTGGTTGCTAAATCCTTGCCTCTTGACCTAGGCTGGCCCACTTGGTTCCATATGGTCCCACTCCTTTGAAAGGACAATTCTTCAAGAACAATCTGGGATTCCCATTTCAATAAGGATTTTTAGGGATTGGGAAACTCTTTCACAAGTCATATCCCATAAACCTAGCCCTCAAATCCCCACATCCTTCTCCTAGAAGATATTGTACCTTGCTTAGAAAGCAAGCAAGCTCCATTGTTAAACCTCTTCTGGAAAGGGATTATTTGGGTCACTTTATATGCACTTGTTGATTTATCCTTCATTTGTGACTCCACATATATTGGGTCTCCTCCCATCAGTGAGTCCATAAATAGTAGGGAGCCTTAGCTAAGGTG
>APFE030835033.1:7881-25154 GCA_000404065.3 Pinus taeda
TCTGATTAGGGGAAACCAGCTTCCACTGATCTCCATACCGTTGTCTCTGTTGAGATTGTGCGGGTGTTTGATAATCTCCAGGGCTTCTCTGATCTTTCGCTTATGTTGCTGCTCCTCCCTGGCGATAATGGAGGCGTTTTCCAATAAGACATGGTGCTTAGTTTTTGACGAGTGTTCTGCAAGGGCGAAGGAACGAGACCTTTCATTTTTAATATCAGCCCCATGCTCTTTGAGTCTTTTTTGCAGGGAACGACCAGTTTCACCAATGTAGCTTTTCCCACATGAGCAATCGATTTTATAGACCCCTTTAATTCTCCAACATCACTATTAATTCTCCAATATCACTATTACAGTGGCAACTAAAACCATGTTACATCCCTTATGAAAGTATCAAGTGCATGAATGATATAATTACAACAAGATCAAGTATATGAAAGAAATGATTTGTACCATACATTATGGAAAAAGAGTATTGTACCTTTATGATAGACATCACATACTTGTTGTCCCATTTCAAATGAATTCCCAGCTTGTCATAGATTTCTGAGCTCTTATTTTTGTCCAGAGTCTTATTAACAATCATGATAAAAATTCAAATCTTTGATAAAAAGGTGCAATTTCAAGAAAATTGCCATAATATTCCTGCACCTAATACAACAATCATGTACCTAGGTCACATAGGGTTTATTTAGAGGTAACCACAATCAATAGACATTGTTGTCCATGAACGACTATTGAGAAATCATAACTGAGTAGTTTATCACTCTAAATACCATAAAGAATTGGAGTTATGCTACCAGAAAAGGGAAATTAAAATAGAACAAGATGAAACCTACCTGGACCAATCAAAAAACACTCTAAATTTTCTTGTCAACTAGATGCAAAAACAAGTTTATTCTTAACCTAGTACAAAGAATTACCTTCACTAAGGGTACCACATCATTAAATATTCCTAATTTTCAAAAGATATAACTTAATGAATCATGCTCAAATCATCTTAAAACCATTTCGAAGAAATAAAATTATGAGTTTTAGGGAAAGAGAAGGATAACTGAGTAAATCTTAGTATGTAATTAACTTTAATACCACAAACATGACCCTACTTCCCACATGTGGCTATAACCTCAGAAGGGATGTCTTTTAATCCAACGAAATGTTTGTGTCACATTTACTAGATATAGATTCAGAGTTATCTTATTTAATTTTAAAAATTATATGAAGGCCATTGTCCTAGCTTGGTAACCAACTAATGGCATTGCCACTCATAAGAAATAACACGGATGAATAGGTCAGCTCGTCATGAGACCTCTTGTCTTCCAACGTTTTAGCTGAAAGCCATTACTCTGGCTTTATGACGAGCAGTAGTAATTTCATGCATGTTAGGTCCCATGATCATGGTATGTTGGTGGTGAGCACCAGTATTGCAGCAATAATGCTGCAACTCCTGGGCTGCCTACTTTACTCTTATCATCGTGGTAGTCTGTAACAAATTTGGAAGTGACACTGTAGTATGCACAAGTACTAGTTCTTACTGCAGGCTATCACTTGGTTAGTTGGTGCAAGATTAGTAGGAGCTCAAGCTAACTTCTATGGATCTATAAGAAGCTCTATATGTGATGAAAGAAAGGAAATCTTACTCTACAGAAGCTACTCTACTTGCAGAAAGGAAAAACACTGAAATGTAAGTAAACCTAGCAAACCCTACCTAACCAACTAATCCTACTTTTGCAGAAATAAATAAGAAAACCATGAAATCAATGCCATTACCTACTCAAGGAAGTAAACAACATCTACTCAGGCTATGTCTAGAAGTAAATAAGCAAAAAACATCTTTTTGGATTTTTATGTATTTTTGTGCGAAATTAACATGCATGTATTTTATTGTGCATGAAAGTGGAAGTGAATAGGTGGTGTTGAAGGGTGACATTGGGGTTTGAGGAGATGTAATATGGTATGGATGTGTCCTAGGAGGTCTCAGGTGGCCTTATGTAGGCTTTTCCTACAATCGGCCTTGAAAAGGAAGCCTACAGGAAAATCTACAGGAGGTCTACAGGAGGTCTATAGGAGGTTTACAGGAGGATGACGAGAGTCGTTTTGAAGGTTTTGAAGGTGTGAGAGTGGGTAGAAAGGGTAGATGAAGGTTGGGATGAAGTGTTAGGGTGCCTAGGGTTCACCAAGGATCACTAGGAGAGGGAAAGATGGTTGAGATAGAGGAAGAAATCCTATTGAAAAACGTAGAAAACTAAGGTAGATTTAAGGTGAACTTTGGGCAACCTGTGGGGCATAGATCAGGGAGAGAATGTGATGGTTGATAGGCTGACTTGCTGTGAGAAGAAATCTTCTACAAAAGAACTGATAGTTAAACAATGAAATCTAGAAAGCAAGGAAATTAACTATATCAAGAAACAAAAGTTTGCATCAAGCTAATCTAAATTATGAGCTATGGAAAAAAATGTTGAAAAATGCTATAATGAGAGAAATCATGGAAGAAGACTTATTGCAAAGACAAAAAGGAGCATGGTGAAAGAGGTCTAAATGAAATCATTAACCTTCTAACAAACTACAACACTAGAAATCCTATGGAGAAGGAAAATTTGCGTTTTTGTAACAACAAGAGGGTATTGGACTCAGTTCATGGTCCCAAAGGGAGGAGAGGAGGCCAAGGAATTGTTGCTGGCCTTTTGTATCTTATTTCTATCAGTGTTTACCCTACTATGGAGAAAATAAATGGAAAGAACCTTCTAAATCACCAAAAGCAACCTATTCTTAACCAAAAAAGAAATTCATCTAACAACAACTAATCAATAAACTGAAACAAAGCATATAAATACAAACAAGAGAAGCTTGGCTGCTTGGATTCGGCCCTAACCTAAGAGCTTCAGCCCTTTGAGGTAACTCAATGCTTGCTCAAGAAGAAGCTCATCTTTATTATCAAAATAGTAATAGGATTACATGAAATTGTCACCAAAAGTAAGCTCGAAGTTGAGCAGACCAAAACTGTAGTAAAAATTCAACAAAAATTCGACTCTAGTGAGGCCCTAGACCTCTATACTTATAAAAATGAAGCTCACAAGAGCTTCCTTAAAATCAGGGAGGCTTGGCTCCAAAAACACGACATAAACATAAGTTATCCTCCACTTGCTCGGATGTCCCCTAGTGCATTGATTTGGTTGTTTGTGCTCCGAGCTGCATGAAGGAGAATTCGAAGTGGGGAGCAATAAATGAGGGGGATTCCATCTTATAAATCCTCTCCTTTGTCCACTTCAAATTATTGTTGCCAATTGTCCATTGAATCTTTGACTTTGTCTTCAAAATTCAACAAAAATATGCATTAAACATATATTAGACCTCATGGCATCATAACTAACCCAACTCACTCCATAAGCATAAATATAATAAAAAAATATGAAATAAGCTAAGAGAATTGTTGATTTAACTATGTTAGGAGGAAAAATGAGCCCATATGATTACCCATTTATGGGGCTCATCATCACCCCCCTATTGAAGGTCTTGCTCATCCTTTGAGCAACTTAGTCCATCTCCTCATCTTTGATGGCCCTGGTGGCCTCCCTAACATCCCATGATTCTGACGTGATCTCCTCCTGTTTGTCATAGAATCCTGCCTTTCTGGCTACCTCTTCCCACTGTTGTTTCTCTTCTTCCTCTTTTTTTCCTTCTAGCATGCCTAGCAGTAGTGGGGGACTCAATTTGAGGCCAATCCAATTGATGTTCAAACTCTGCATAGAGCACTTGTATAGTGGCACTCTCCTTAATGCCTCTTTCATCCTTGTTGGAAAGTCATACTCCTCGATCTGCAAACTATGTGGTAAGGTGTTCAACCTCCTCATACAAGCATGCACACAGTCATCCCCAAGTAACCTCTCCATGTGCTAAAAATGTGCAATGGCCTGTGCTTGATCACTTATATATCTAGGGGAAATTTGAGGATTATTTGAAAGTCGATGGTGTGTGCTGATGAGAGCCATGTGATTTGATGGCTCAACTCTGATCATTAAGGGCTCATTCTGCTCCTTTATTATCAACTTTCTTATTTCTACTGCCCTTAACTCCTCCTGATTCATCCATGATGCCATGGCCATTAGTTGTAGGTCCCCTAGCCTAGAATTGGGGTCGCACACATTCATGTCTGTGAGGGCCATGTTATGCAGATAGAATCTATTATTTTTTCCTTGTATTCTGATGAGTTTTGGTCATACAGGTCCTATTGGTGCCCTGAAAATCGTTGCATCAACATCGGGGGATAACCACCCGGTCTGGACCTTAATACAACTCCTTTTCTGTTTGGGATGGTGGTTCCAACTGGATATAATGGGACCAATTTCCCAGTAATGAATAAAAGGGGTGAATGAATGATTGGTTTTCTAATAAGTGATAATGAATGGAGGACTTAATCTATAAGCAAAAACACAAATAACTATTCTATCCCGGGAAGCTTCTATTCTTAAGCGCAATGTTTGATGATCTGTGTTTGTCAATAGGAATATAGATGACACTATTCAATAAACAAAGACATTTATTTAAATAATAATTGCTTCATTCAAATAGTTGAACAAAGTAATTGATAAAATATTGTTACACTTATCTTTTTATATTACTGATACATGTATGATTAGAAGAATAGCAAACTGTAAACATCCAGTAGTGGAAAGTATAAAGAATGTTGTTAAAACACATGCATATATTCAATAATAGCAAGAATGATCAAACAAAAATTCACATAAAAAAAATGAATTCAGACATAGATAATAGTACCATATGAGCTGCAAATCATTCCCAACGTCAATCGCAATTTGAATTCCTTCTTCCGACTCATAAATACTTTTAAATAAAGGCAGTAGTGCACATCCACATAAAAGCTTCGTTATCAAAATTGGAATAATTGGTCCAGTTTTCATAAAAGAATATGCCTGAAGTACAGTAGTGCAACTTCAGGATTAAGTCATATGCAAAACCTTACGACCCTTTCTAAATACATGAAAGGGTCTATAAATACTAAATTAAACTAACAAACTACAAAATTAAAATTCTACTAAATTGGTATAACTTGATCTTGAATATTTTCCCCTCAACAATCTGGTAGTCAGCAACATGATTCATCACTCTGGCTGTTTGCCTTTTGACTTGAGTTCGCATATCGCCAGCATTGGTTCCACTTCTTGAAGGCGGCTAAGATGAGAATTGATTTGAGAAGCATAGGTGGCATCGTGTATATCAGGAATGATACACCTGATTGCATCTGTTAGGCACTTGAGGGTGGCTCTCTGGCTATATGGTTTTACTAGGAACAACCAATAGGTGTCCCAAGTTAAACTCTTGATCCCTGTGATCAATCTCCCATTATTTTCTAGCTCTTGGTGACATGATTGCTCCAATGTTTTGGAAGATAATAATTTACCTGGTGTACATTGAGAGATCATGTTAGATAAATAGAGAGTATTGTTAATCAAATCAATCAAATTGTTTGTAGATAATTTGCATCTAGAAACCGCTCTCTCTGCCTTCATCAATTGGGACTGCCACTCCATGAATAGAATTTCTTTATGGGATTCTAAGATTTTAGGCAAGTCCGCTGCCTATTCCCCATTAGTGTCCTACCAAGTAATAAAATCCGTTAAGGTATCATCGGCTTGCTCTAAGTCCTATTTGGCATCAACTGATTTATCTATTATAGATGTTTTTATGTCACACAGAGGTTCCACTTGAGCAATTTTATGGCACAACAATCTTATTTGTGTTATCAGTGCCTTATTAATCTGTATTTCCTCTACTCTAAAATCAACAGGCTGGGGAAGACTCTTGAACTTCTCTATTTGAGCTGATAATTGAGCAATTTGCTTATCTTTTGTCTTTACCATCTGTTCATTCATTCTCTTCAATTTTGCTAATGCCTCCAATAATTCTTTTTGTCTCTGAAGCGCACCCGAATCTGCCCTCTGTTTCTCTTCATGCAACTATTTGTTCAGTTGGTTATTTAACTGTTGCTGCGTGGAAATTTTTTATTGTAGTTGTTCTGCTTTCTGCTGTGCCTCCGATAGTTGTGTTTGTAATGAAGTGATCACCTAGTCCTTTTCTCTTAACAAATTGCTCACCTCCGATGCCTTGTCCATGGTGGCTGCCGAATAGGCTCCAACATATTGGGACAACTTTTTCAGGTCATCGGAAGGATCGAATTCTTCCTTCCAAACTACATTGGTTGTTACTGTTTGTTCAGGGAACAGGGAAGGTTGATCAATCCTTCTCCTTTTCCGCTGTCACTTTATTACAGCCCTGTGTTTTGGGCTATAGAAAACATCCAATGGAGGAATATCCTCCACCTGCAAAATTATTTGATCCGAAGGATCCTTGGGAATTATTTCTAATTCTATAGTAGGGGTAGACCGCCGGTTCCTTCACTTGGAACGTCTTTCGATGTTGTATCCTATGTATCGACCGCTTTGGATGTATCAGCATCCCTTGAGCTCTCAAGATTGCTTATAATTGAATCATATTGCTTCCATTCCTGGAGCAATCCCGGGTTAATCTGAGTGTCGACATTCACATCCTTGTTGCTCTGCTCCTGCTGCCTTCTCTATTCCTCCTCACGTATTCTCTCTTATTCTTTCCTCTGTGCTTCCTCTCATTCTTTCCTCTGTGCTTCCTCTCGTTCTTTCCTATGTGCTTCTTCCTATTCTTTCCTCTGAAGTTCCTCCTGCTCTCTTCTTTGTACTTCTTCAAAAATTTCTGATGTAGCAGGAGGTTCGTTGATAAGTTGTTGTTTAGGCTCGCTTGATTGTGTCATCAGGGCAGTGGCTAACAAATCTGGAGGTAGAGTTTGCAACCTCTGCTCTCTAAGTTTGTTAAATTCAACTAACTCATCGTCATGGTATCTCATTTTAGCTATCGCTTGCACCTGAAATAGCGACTCGGCCGAGGAGAACAGGTCATCAAACTCATCTTCTTTATGTTCAAATTTAGTGAGTTTGGCCTAGTCTAGAACATTATAGACGACTTTATTTGGATCGAAGCATCTGTTAGGAAGAGTGGTGAGATTTAGTATATTAATATTTTCTGCCTCTTTCTCTACATGCTTGTAGTCATGCAGAGTGTAGACGCCACACCTTAGAGGAAAAGGAGGCCAGACTTGCTTCTTTGAATTCCTTAGAGTTTTTGTAGCTGATGCGGATAAGCTGATATGTTATCTCTCGAGCTAATAGTTTGTCTGGTATATACAAGGGGAGGACATGAGGCCTAGCTTGACTGCCAAAAACTCTCACATAAGTGAATTTTTCTTCTCTGAACTAGGTTCCTAAGGCTGTCAAGTCAATCTCTGCTTGAGAGGAAATCTTAGGAGTAGGTTTATCAAAAATTGCATAGTAAATAGGTAGCATGAATCCATTGCAGACTTGATATAGGTGGTGTTTATAATGGGCTTTCCACAACTTCTGGTGATAGATATGAATGGGCATGGGGTCCTGTGGAGTCCATCTCCACCCTAGCACAGGAAACTCAGAATTAAAACAGTGGGTGTCTAAGATGTATGCACTAAAGTAAAATGGAGGGATGAATCTATCAGTAACACGAGATTTGTTTATGAAGTCAAGAATAGTTGTTACTAACTTATCCGATAATATATTCCCCCAATCCATGACTTCACTATTACATGCTGCTTCCATCAAAGGTACCATCTCTATGGAAAATTTTGAGGAGTCATGCAACCCCACATTCAACACATCATAGCTCCAACATAACAATAAGGAGAACATAAGGAATCGACGGAGTACTTACCCGAAGACTCATGTTTGTGTTTCGTTGGGTTCTGTCTCCATTCTCGTATAGGCGCTGACTCAGTTTCATTTTCAACTCTAACATTTTCCAGAAATACTTTATTATGCTTCTTCTCTGGTTCGGGAAAATGGTACATTTGTCTCAAATCATTGGGCTGAAACAAACCGAATACTCTCCCATCAATAATGCAAAATGTTCTGTTCGTAATTGGAATTTCTTCAATGGCCCATCTCACCACACCTATATATGGAAGAATTTGCTCTCGAGCCGCTATCCTGTGTAGGTAGGAATCAGCCAAATCCTTTAGAGTCGCATCGGATTTCCGGCTCGAGCCTGCTGTAGCTTGTACCGATGTTTGCTGAGGTTCTTCGGCTTAGACCAGGTTGTAGATGCTTTGCCAAGTAGTATTACCGAGACCAAGACATGTGGTATCTAAGATTAATCATTTTTTACCTGGTCCCGGATCGGCAACATGTTGTCCTGTTACCACAGAGGCTAAAGTTGTTCCAAATTTCTTAGATTTCTTCCCCATTTGGTCTGAATTTTCTACTGCGGAGAATCTCTGCACAAGAGATAAAATGAACTTAATGCGGAGAATAGATGGTGAAAACGAAGTATGGAAGAATTATGCCAATTAATGAATAATGGAGGATTAACATAAGGCTCCTGCGGATACAATCTCTTGAAGAGATTTTTGGCATAATTGCTCCATTAATTGGTCGTTTAAGCATGTCAATCATTTAAATGCTCATCACATCCTTTATTTGCCAAATAGTCCATTTAAGCGTGGATTTGATTTTCTGGCGGTTGAGCACAAGTGAATCACTATCGGGAAGAGAAAGGCTTTTAATAATAATTAATACAATATGCCGAAGCCATATCAATCCTTTTTGAAAGTCGTGCTTGGCTTTATCGCAATCAGCGATCGGAGGAAAGCTTGAGTAGTTTTATTTATGTCATTGTGGAATCCCCGATCACCAATAGCGATATCACTAATTCACATCGCGAGGTGTTTTAGAGAAGACTTTTCATTGCATACACATCGCATTCTCCGATTGCCGATAGAGATATCGCATCGGAGCAAGGAGAGGGGCCTCTTGTTATGATTGTTTATTTTCCCGATAGCCGATGGTTATTTACGCTTGTCACATCGAGAAAAACCAATGGGTCCTTTGTTATGCATCCTTTATATGCGATCTTGCGATCACTTTATCGCAACAATAAAGAATTATTCATTTTTTATTATAAGACCGACTATATATTAACTCAAAATGTTTTATAATGTTTTGTTTGCTTCTGGACCTTTTGAGGAGTGATAAGTTGATACCAATTTAATCTAAAAGGGACCCATTTCATATTATAGTTTTTGAAAAAAAAAATTTATGAAATGGGGGGTTGTTGTATAGCACAATAGGTCCATAAATTGTTTGTAATCTTGATAAGGCATTGTGCCTCTCTGTGCCAAAGTCTTTATCTAAAACTTTAGCCATTGGTCATTGAGGTATAATCCCTAGGATTTTGCTGGTGTTCTACATTGTAGTGCCTCCGTGGACCAGCTGGCCATGCATGCCAATTGTGTCTCTTTTTCTTGCAGTTGTCTTCTTAGCAATTCATTTTCTATTTCAAGGTGAGTTCTTGGGATTGCTTCTCTAGGTCTGAAAACACTTAATTCTCTACCCATTTCTTTGCGTTGATTCTCCATATAGCCAATATCTTCAACTCCCTTGGATTTGGCTATTTGCATCCACCTATGGGTCCTTATTATTTCCTTCTCCAACTCAAATAATAGTGGGACTGCAAATTTTTGGGGAATGATTCTTCCCCCCTCAAGAAGATTGTAGTAAGAGCCAAGACTAGGCTGGGGGTGAGGTTCTTGTGCCTTTTTTGCTTCCTCCTTCGCCTGTGGCTATCCTTCTATCCTTTTTTCAAGCTTTTCGGTCTCTTGTAGTCTTGACAGGGTATCTTGTAGAATAGTTTGTGCCTTCTGTAGAAATTTTTTTGAGTCCTATAGTTCTACGTTTTCATTCCATGTGGGAGATCTAGGAGTCCCCCTTTCATAAGTGATAGGTGCCTTGGAAGGGGATTCCTTTCCTTGGGCAGAGGGTGAATCTTCAATAACAATAGGCACTTCAGAAGAAGGATGGGGTTTCCCTGTTTTGATCCTTGTGCTCTTAATAGCCCTGAAATACATTGAGGTCTGCCTCTTCCTCTTTTGTTTTGGTTTAATTGGGGTGCTAAGGGTAGTGAGAGTAGCTACTGCATCTTTTTCTAGGGTCTCAGGAGACACTTCTTTCTTTTTTCCCCCTCTTTCTCCTCCTTCTATCTTTTTCTCAATCTCTGTTTTCTTTATTTCTTCCTGCTCTCTTTTGGTTTCTTCCTTCTTCCCTTCTTGTCCCTTAGTTTCTTCCCCTTCTCCCCCTTGTTTCTCTTCCTCCTCACTATCAAAAGGACTGATATCATAGGTGAGGGCCTTTATGTCATCTTTTGTTGTCATGTTTCGGAAACTTTCTCATGTTATGGGGATTGTGATTGTATGGAGGGCTTCTTCCACTAAAATTTTAATTAAATCATGGTGAGCCATCTAATCTAGACTCCCTTCCTTGAACTTAATGATGGATTCTATGAGGAACTACAAGACGAAATAAGTGATGCTGAGCTTCTGGGGTGTTGGAGCGTCCATGCCATATCTCAGCTCATGAAGGATTCTAAATTGGTAGCCATAGACTATGCTATACCTCCCCTCACAGGAAATATATTTGATGATTTGGTAACTAGCCTCATCCCAAGGGTAGGGTATGCTTGTGCTTCTGATGCCATTTTTATCTTCTACAAGATGTTCATTGTTTTGGAAGAAGTTTTTCTTAGCAGCCTGTCCAATTGGTTTTCATCATTGCTCCAAGGTAATCTAAGAGGAAGGGTAGTAACCCTAGTAATAAATTCTGGGGTTAGCTCCATGGAAATACCTTTGAAAGTGACAGTGGCATGGGTTCTTCAGTGAGGGACTAAAGAAAGGGAAAATTCCTGAGCAACTTCCTCATCAAACACTCAGAATTTCTCAAAAAATGTCATCCAATTTGCCTTGGTGAATATGGCTACTACTTGGGGATGTTCATGGAGCCTGGTTGAATTAGTGGGCCGCTTCCTCATGAATCCTCCTGTCATTGTGCTTATACCCATTTTGAGCACCAAATGTAGAGATGGAGACAAGAATTTTGAAGAAAACAAGAAAACAGAGGAAAACTGTATTTTTCTTAAGAAAACAGGCGGAATTTTTTTATATAATTCCTCTTCTTCTATGCACTCAATTCCTCCTTAAAATGATATAATTCCTTGTACATATTGATTATCAAGGTGGGTATGCATGAAACCTACCTCCTAAAGTTGTAAATCGAGGAAAAAACCCATGTTTTCTCCTTAAAAATAGCTCACTGCCCCTCCTGTAGAACTGCCTGTATGTGCTCCCGTAGAACCTGTAAGTGCTCCTGTAAAACGCTGATAGTAGGTGGATGGATGAGAGCGATGGAGAACGATGGTTTCGAGGCTATGGGGTGACAAGGAGTTTGTTGCAACTAAGTGGACGAGGATAGAATGAAAGAAAATGTGGTGAGAGTGTTTCGACGAGGAGTACTTATTCCTTCTTTTAGATATTTCCGGTGATGGGGTGAGCTGGAAAATAGGTATGTTGGCCATACTTGGACCGTTCATCCCCACCTACCTTGTCATCATGGTTTCTTCCCGCAATCACCTCTCATCATTGCATCGGAGTTTGCAAACCCTCCACTACCTGTCCTTGGGATCTTTCTCTGAGTTGACTATGCGTACGTGTGGTGACATCTTTGGATGAGTGTAGTCAATTGAATGAAGGTGGCCAAGTTAACTGGCCACCTATTCTCATTCAACCCCAACCATCTCATTCTCTTATGCATATATTTCAATTACACAAATGCAACTGAGGAGTGGGTAAGTCACTTACCTGTGAGTCGAATGTATGTTCTATGTGGTATTTTGGCTCCTTTTACTGCTACATGCTTGTATTTCCTTTCTTGCATGCTCTCTTCTTTTTGATGTTTGGTTATTTGTCTTGTGTAGGTATCCTTTGGTTGGATCTAAGATTCAAATTTTTCCTTCAATCCCAAGATTGCAGTTCTTTTGTTGTTCTGGCTTGATTTTAATGGGATCAGCCGCTACAGGAATTCCTGTAGGAGCTCCTATAGCTGCATCTCCCTTTAAAATTTCAGCTTATTTCTATGCTGGAATATGTGAGGATGATTCCAAAGATTTTGATGGAGATGGAGAGGTACTAGGTAAGTTCTAGGTGAGATTTGAGGTGTTGCTTCCTTTATTTTTGGTTTTCTTCTAAAAACTGGGTTTTTGTGTTTTTCTATGATAGGAATGGAAAAAAATGATGATGATAATGATGTGATGTAGGTGTGGAATGGATAGAAAGGAGGTTTGATAGCTGTAGGAGGGCTTACATGTTCTTCATAAAGCTTCCCAGCCCCTCAAACTGCATTTTGGAAATATTTCTCGCTCTCTATTATTCCTTCAAGAGCCTCCTGTAGACAACATAGGGCCTCTATAGAACACGCAGTTTCCAAAAATAAACATAGTGGGGTGGAAGAAAGGTTAGAAATGATGGAGAAGAGTGTGGAGGAGGTGAAATAGGCTCTATGACATCTTCTTTTTCTCCCTGTGGTCCTCCTGCAACTTGCAATACACATTAAAATTCAATTTCCCTTTTCTTTTTTTTCTCTTTTTTTTTGAAAACAACTAGGGTGCCTCAAGGAGGTTTTCACCCTAATTGCTTTCCCTAGGCAACTACAAGAGAGGTTTTCACCAAGGGACCTTATTCTCTTATTCTCTTCTCTCTCTCTCTCTTTTTTTGGCATCACTAAGCTGCCTCAGAAGAGGTTTTCAACTCAATGATGGGACTCAAGCACCTCATGGAGGTTTTCACTTGAGTCCTTATTTTTTATTTCTCTTTTATGTTTCTTCAGTGAGTTGGTGAAGTGGAGGCTAAGTCATGCTCCACTACAATCATTGTATTATTCATATCTTGAATGAAATCTCACTTGGGGAGGGGCTTCTTGTAAATTTTTAACCTATGTCCATTGACAAGCATGGGGATGGCTTCTTCATCAGTGGTTCTGATCAGAACTGAACCATTGTTATTGCATTTTTCCACAGTGTAGGGTCCTAGCCATATTGTCCTCAACTTGCCTTTGAATTCTTTATACCTTGAATCACAGAGCAGTGCCCAATATCCCTCTTGGAATTTCTTCTCCTTGATATTTTTTTCATGCCATATCTTCCTCTGAAGCTGAACTACCTCTGTGTGAAGAAGGGCCTGCAATCTTTGTTCATCCAATCCATTAAGCTGGAGTAGCCCTTCCTTTTGTGCATGGCTGAGGTATAGGTCTATCTGAGCTTCCATCCTTAGTGTATTGAATTCAAATTCTATTGACAACAAAACCTTCTTCCCATAGACCAGTTCATAGGGTGTGAACCCTGTGGTCGTCTTCCATGTTATGTTGCAGGCCCAGGTAGCCTCAACTAATCTATCCACCCAATCTTCTTTGCCTTTGTTCACTAACTTCATTATAATTCCTTCCAAAGCTCTGTTACTGACTTCCACCTACCCATTGGCTTTTGGATGGTAAGGGGTGGAAGTCATGTGCTTGATTTTATGATGCGTGAGCGAGTCTTCAATCAAATTAGAAGTGAACTGACTACCTTGATATGTGACCAATTCTCTTGGATACCCCAACTTTTAGAATATGTTTTCTCTCAAAAAATCAACTACTTTTTCCTTTGTTGCTGCTTTGATTGCTTTTATTTCGTCCCACTTTGCCAGGTAATCGGTACACAGAATGATGTATTTCTTCTGTTTTGAAGGAGGGTTGATAGGACCCACTTCTCAAATGGATCAAAGGTAAATTGAGGTTGCATGGGCATCTCATCCTTTGGAGTAGTTTTCCCCATCCTTTGACACCAATCACATTGGCTGGTGTATCTCCTCACATCTTGATGAAGAGTGGGCCAATAGTAGCCTGCTTGCAAGATTTTGAAGGAAGTTCTCTTTGCTATAAAATGACCTCCACAAGGACTGCCATGACAGTTCAGGAAGATCTAAAAAACTTCCTCCTTCCTGAAACATCTTGACAAGATCTGATCTGGGCCAAGTTTGAAGAGATTAACCCCAATCCAGGTGAAAGGGGCATTTTTCCTTACTATCTTGCTCTTCTCCTTTGAGGATAGGTGTGGTGGGAACTGTGTTGAAACCAATTAGTTTGCTATATCAGCAAACCATGGAGAGAGTATTGAGATAGAAAACAAGTGCTCATTTGGCATTTGATCATCCAACATTCCTTCTTCACCTGCAGGCAAATTTACTCTAGACAAAAAGTCAGCAACAACATTTCTTTTACAAGGCTTATCAACAATGCTCAAATCAAATTGTTGTAGTAAAAGAAACCATCCAATAATGTGAGCATTTACATCCAGTTTGTTCATTAAATATCTAATTGCAACATGATCAGTGTGCACGAAGGTCTGATAGCCTGTGACATAATGTCTGAATTTGTTTAAAGAGTCCACAACAGCTAGGAGTTACTTCACGGTCACTGTGTAGTTTAAATTTTCCTTTGACAATTTTTTTCTTATAAAGTATATGGCATAAGGTAACTTTTCATAAATTTTTCCTAAGGTTTCTCCTATTGCATTGTTCGAGGCATCTGTGTGAATGTTGAAAGGTAAGGCCTAGTTTGGGCCTCTCAAAACTAGTGCTGTCAAACGTTTACTCTTCAAGGTATCTAAGGCTTCTTGAAAATTTTCCGACCATACAAATTCGACATCTTTGCCTAGAAGACCAAACAATAGAGAGGCTAGCTTACTGAAATCTTTAATGAATCTTTGGTAATACCTAGCTAAGCCTAGGAAACTTCTGACATCTCTCACCTTTTGAGGAGGTGAGACCCTTTGGATGATGGAAATTTTTTTGGGGTCCACCTGTAATCCTTGTTGAGATATTGCATCACCTAGCATGGTCGTTTTAGTCATCAAAAAATCACATTTTTCCAGTCTAAGGGACAAGTTCATCTCAATACACTTGTCCAAAACTTTTCCTAGGTTAGATAAAGCTTCCTGAAAGTCAGAACAATAAGGAGTAAAATCATTCATATATATTTCCACTGCATCATGAACCATTTTAGAAAATATACTCAATACAACTCTCTTGAAAGTAGTTGGAGCAATGCACAAACCAAAAGGAAGGACCCGTTATGCAACGGTACCCCAAGGACAAGAGAAAGTGGTCTTATCTTGGTTTTTCAGGCTTATTTGAATCTGATTGTACCCACTAAACCCATCTAGGAAGGAAAAAAAAAAAATTCCCCGCCATACCATCTAACACTTGATCTATGAAAGCCAAAGGAAAATGGTCCTTTTCAGTGGCTTTGTTCAATTCCTCATAGTCGACACAAATTCTCGACTTGCCATTTTTCTTTGGCAATAGCACCAAAGGTGATCTGGAATTTATCCAAGACAAAAAATTAAAGGTATTACAGACTCATGTGCATGGATGTGCGTATGTTACTTTATGAAATGGATCGATAAGATTGCAAAATACATAGACATTGAGGCAGCTAGAGAAAACATAACAAGAAAACATGTAATACAACAAGCTTAATAAGGAGTTCACCCAATACTCCTGGGCTACGTCTAATGGTCCAACTTTCAGTGGTGGTGTCTCTATTATGTTTTCAAAGCAGGGTTTCTTTACAACAGTGAGCTCAATTTGAGTCTCACTCAATAGATATGAATTAGTAGGATTGGAGTACATAGACTCTCCTTACTGGTACTTGACCTCCTCTGGTCACAGTAGTATGAGCCCAATCTGAAACTCATACATGATAGGCCTATGCCGAGGAGCTCACTTGAACCTCTCAAGCTTTCCCTGGAGTACACAGACTCTCTGGCTCTCTTAGGCTCTGTCCGGCTCAATGTTGCGTTCAGGTCAGCTCAGCTTCTTCTCTCTGTTCTCTGCTCTTACCTTTCTGTGTCTAACTAACTCCTCTCTGTGTTGTCTTTGCTTCTGTCAGCTCACGAATTTAAAGCCAATTTGCTTTCTATTGGTTCATTTCTGCTTCCTGGCGTTCTAGTTTTCCCTGCCTCTGTCCATTCGAACTCCCCTGTTCTGTGTCATTAGCATTGTGTAGTTCTTCACAGGGAGGTGGCCACCTATTCTATAACGAGTGAGTGTGTCAGGTTCCTTGGACACATTTGAACGGTCTTTATTTCCATTTGCTCCAAGATGCCTACAAAACATGAATCTTCTACCAACTCATCATCCACGTCAGACTTAAAATCCCATGTAATATTGCTTTACAACCTTGTCAAATCCACTCATTTATCGGGACATACCTCCACCGTTGATCTGGGCCCCCCAGATCCTACAGTCATCATTCATATTGGGTGGGTAAGTAGTGTCACGTTTACCCATCTGATGTGAGCCATTTTCTCTCTCTTGTGTTAGACGTGTATCACTCAGTGTGTGGCATCGAGCAAGACTTAGTCAAAAATGCTTACCGCCTCGAGGCCTTCTGATATCCTGTCAGTTTTGCAGAATCCACAGAACCGAATTTATTACTTTTCTGCATTTCATAGCCATTTTCAGTCTAAGCACTTCAGGGCTTTCCTTCACGGAGGGGGACACCCTTTAGCACTAATCGTGTATCAGAAACCACCCCTGTTTCTTGAATTAGCCTCTGGTTTTGCCAATTTGTGCCAACGAGCGTTACCATGGGCCAATGGTCTGTGCGCTCAATCAAGGGTCCTTGTTGCTCTGTGTTGATCACAATTGCAACTATCACAAGTGTTAGCTTCCTGCTGCAACAGGTTACTCATATTTCATGATTGACATTTTACAGGCCAAATATGTCATACTTTGCATGCTGCAATGCTCCATATTTGCTTAATAGTCTCCAAGCCTAGAAGGCTACTCCATTTAATTGCCTTCCAAATTTTTGAGAAGTTATCCTGGTATCGCCAACTTTCAGTTAAAGGGAGGTCCAAACAGCTTAATCTTGGTCTCCCTAGGTTTAAATTTCCTGTTTTAGAATATAGAGAATGTAAATCTGTCCAAACAGCTTAATCTTAGCAGATTCATAGATAGGTAGAGAAGCAGAGGAGCCCAATAGTTTAATCTGGGCCCTCGGATGAAATAAGGGTAGTCTGTAGATAGGAAAGCATGAAAAGAAAAAGAGAATGATGGGTTTGCAAGTCTAAGTGCACCCAAATCAAAAGAAAAAAAATGTTAGGTAAGTAGGCTGGGTAGGTAGTTTTGAGGTTGCTGAATCTTAATTGCTGATCAATTCCAGATTTCCAGACATCATCTTTACTCAGGACACAATCAGTAGGCAGTTCTATGCGAGAAGCTCAAAAACAGGTATAACTAACTCCCTTTCTTCATTTTTCCCCCAATCATTAAC
>APFE030835033.1:25174-38836 GCA_000404065.3 Pinus taeda
CACTAACATTATTATTTAGCTCCCTATATTTTCCCCATCCCCCTACTAAAACTATGTAAATAATCATCCCCTATGTAAATATCCCTCCCCCTGGTTGAAAAATAACCATAAGTACCCCTGGGGAATTGCTCAGTTTACCTGAAACTTAGCAAGAACCCTTACCCTTCAAACCATCTTCCAAATACAATGCAAATCCCTATGAGGTGATCAGACTCCTTCCGAAGCCTCAAATGCCTTTCGCACACACTTACTTCTTTCGATCGCAACAAACCCCTTGCTGACTTCCTTAACACTCCGCAGACCCTTGAAAGCCAGATCGCATCGCAAGATCGCAGTTTCCTCCCCATGCAAGTTTTGACCGATCCGTCGCCACCCGACGCGATATCGGCGATCGGCAGTCGCAAGCGCCAAATGTCCAATTGAACCACCCTTCCGTTACCCGCTGATGCGATATTGCGATCGCATCGGAGAAGTTCATCGCATCGCCTTCAGCATCAGCACCTCGCCATGACATGTCTGTACCAGAGACCCAGCGCAGGCTGAAGTCAGCAGCCAAAAAACCAAACATTCACGCATCGCTATGGGAAATAGGCCGTTTTGGGGAATCTTGGGGGAATCTTTTGATTCCTTGGCCCATTCTGTGCCGAAAAGCCCGAAAATCGCCCGATCGTGCCAAATTGATCTGGTTTAAAGACATCAGAAGATCAATGACAGAGTTTAAAGTGTATGAGATCAAATCATCAGGTATCAAGCGTGTCAAAGAGTATCACTAGACGGCGGAAGCCATTAATGTAGCGGCAAAGAGTATCAGTCAAAATCTTAAGCAGCGACCCAAAGCAGGAAAACATTTAATACCTTTCAGCTGAGTCATAGAAAGAGGGCGAAGCCACTTGAAGCCCACAAATCATAATCATTGCACATTTAAATCGCACCTGAGCAGAACTACAGTTCCCGAAGCACAATCATTCCAGCAGCACCGCATCAAGCCTCCAAGGGCCACATTGTAGTCTTTTCTGATCCACCTGCCCCCAGCGCAGCCAAAAGGATTCACCTGCATTTAATTCCAGCAACACTTAGATTTTCGAAGAGTTTTTCTGGTAGACCTGTCTAGGTCAATTGTAATGAATGTCTTTCCAATATTTTGCTTATATATACCACCCTGAAGAATGTAGTGAGGGGTTGGTTGGTTGTTAGTAGGTTGGTTAGTTTGCTTCCCAGCATTGTCTCCGAGCAGAGACCCGCATTGTAACTGTCATATTTTCTATAATCAAAGATTGCTGAAAGCATGGATTGCGAAACTACTTGATGTGTTCCATTGGTCAAGGAATGATTACGGAATTCCTGTGCTTCTACATGATTCAATAAGTCTTTCTCTCCTCTGTTAGTTTTCATGTTTTTCCCACCGTTCCACTTTCTAAGTTGCAGGAAAAAAGAATAGCTTAGGATTTGTTTCACTACACCTTAAGTTCAATTCCTGCACTTTTCTATGTTTTCATCAGAAATAGCTATGAGCATGCATACTTAAATGATCTTGTTTACGTTGTTTCTTTCACATATGAATGAATGTTTAGGAATTCTTAACTGCTCCTAGATCCCCATTCATCCATTTCTCCTCTTTTTCAGCATGATGAAATGATTCTCCTTTGCCTTTCATCCCTGAATTTCATTCCATCCTTTCAGTAGATTGATAATTGTATCCTATGTGGCTATCCCGCTCCATAATCCCCTTGTGACCAAGAAAACGCAATAGCAAGCCTCAATCCATGACTCCACGCCCAATGGTTAGAAACTTATCACACCTTACTTTGCCTCTTTGCTTGAGAATCCTACCTTCCATCCAATCACAAACAAAACACCCTTGAGCCAATAGCTAGCCTAACATCATCAACAAAAGTTGAATCACTAAAGAGAGAGCCCTCTCTGATTGCAGGTGGGCTAGAACTTGCAATCCAAAGATTGGTTTGAGGTTACCTCGGCCGTATCCCTATAAGGATCCTAGGGACAACCTGAGTGATAACATAATGGCGACTCCGTTGGGGACCTCCTCAAATAAATTCATTAAACCAGTCTGCAGCCCTACAAAGGAAGAAACCGACTTGTGAAAGTCTCGGTCGACCTGTACCTATGTTCTCCACTGGGGATTCAAGTGCTTTGTTCATTTCTGTAAACCCCACTTTCTGGAGAAAGTGCTCCTTTTCTTCAGAGCTTTTCACGTTTAACTCTGATCTCTGATGGTGGACATAGAACAGATACTTCAGAGTCTAGGCATCCACCTGGCAACTCCACTTCAATTTCAATCAAAGGCTCCACTGAGGAACGAACCAATTTTACAACCAAATAAGTCCATATGCCAAAAGCATTAAAAGTGAGACAGAATCACCGAATTCTGGGAAGATCTTCCATTTGATGAAGCTTTAGATGAATACAGGAAAATTTTATCAGAATTTGAGCTTAATGAAGAATTTTTCAGAGCGGTGTTGTTAAAAACAGCAGGCCGCCCCAATAAACTTTTCATTGAGTTAGTTGTTGAAAGATACGAGAATGAAATTGAACTCTTGGAAGTTCAGATACAATCATATAATTTTCGCGACCCTAAAGAATTTTACCAAAATCATCCTCCCCCAGTCCACAGGGAAATAGTGCTATCTCCTGAATTACAGATTGAGTATGATCTGGGTTTCAAGGACAGAAGGAGTAGCTGCTAGGCTTATTACCGAGGATGCAGCTGTTCCATTTGACCAAGAAGACCCAGAATCCTGCCGAAGTCTTCCTTCCCCAACTCAGAAGGAAATAGTGCTACCTGCCGATTTACAGATTCTGTATGATTCTATTTTCAAGACAAAGACAGAAGGATTAGCTGCTAGGCTTATTACCGAGGATGCATTTGTTCCATCTGACCAAGAAGACCCAGAATCATGCCGAAGTCTTCCTTCCCCAACTCAAAAGGAAATAGCGCTACCTGCTGACTTACAGATTCTGTATGATTCTATTTTCAAAACAGAGACTGGAGGATCCGTTGCGGAGCTTATCACCGAAGATGCAACTGTTCCATCTGACCAAGAAGACCCAGAATCATGCCGAAGTCTTCCTTCCCCAACTCAGAAGGAAATAGTGTTACCTGCTGACTTATAGATTCTGTATGATTCTATTTTCAAAACAGAGACTGGAGGATCCGTTGCGGAGCTTATCACCGAAGATGCAACTGTTCCATCTGACCCAGAAGACCCGGAAGAAATTCTCCCACATGATGTTTTTATTGATCCTATTGTAGACTACATGGAACTTCTTCTTGATGCAAGTTCTTTAGCATGCTTTCTCAGTGAAAACCAAATACATCAACAACAACTGTTATATGCCACAACTTTGATTATGAGGGTGCATGACCGAATGATGCCTTTAAGTTCAAAGACCATCAGTTAGCGAGTTCATCTTGTGTTTCAGTTGCTTAAGTGGCTGCACTGGTTATTTGATCTCACATGACAACAAAGTAAGTGCTGGTTAGGGTAGGTAGGTAGGAGTAATAAGGCAGCCGGAGAAGACGATTTTACAGAAAACAACAACAACTAAAGACTAAGGCATTCTGACCTGCTGTTCTTGGCTTCTCACAAGGAGAAACCATCCCCCAGTGGAGCCACTGTTAGCTTCCTGCTGCAGCAGGTTACTCATATTTCATGATTGACATTGTACAGGCCAAATATGTCATACTTTGCATGCTGCAATGCTCCATATTTGCTTAACAGTCTCCAAGCGCAGAAGGCTACTCCATTTAATTTCCTTCCAAATTTTTGAGAAGTTATCCTGGTATCGCCAACTTTCAGTTAAAGGGAGGTCCAAACAGCTTAATCTTGGTCTCCCTAGGTTTAAATTTCCTGTTTTAGAATATAGAGAATGTAAATCTGTCCAAACAGCTTAATCTTGGCAGATTCTTAGATAGGTAGAGAATCAAAGGAGCCCAACAGCTTAATCTGGGCCCCCAGATGAAATAAGGGTAGTATGTAGATAGGAAAGCATTAAAAGCAAAAGAGAATGATGGGTTTGCAAGTCTAAGTGCACCCAAATCAAAAGAAGAAAAAATGTTAGGTAAGTAGGATGGGTAGGTAGTTTTGAGGTTGATGAATCTTAATTGCTGATCAGTTCCAGATTTCCAAACGTTATCTTTACTCAAGACACAATCAGCAGGCAGTTCTATGCGAGAAGCTCAAAAATAGGTATAACTAACTCCCTTTCTTCATTTTTCCCCCAATCATTAACTAACTTCCCCAAAATAGGTCAAGATCTGCTTGATACCTCTTAAGTTTCATCATTTTCATAGCAGTTGCTTGAGTAAAGATCTACTTTACTCAAAGTCGTTCCATACTCTCTCTGAAGAATAGTTCTATCCCCTTGTAACAGCCTAAGCTCTCCTGAACTTAGCACTTTCTTACCATCTCCATATTAACCACTAACATTATTATTTAGCTCCCTATTCTTCCCCATCCCCCTACTAAAACTATGTAAATAATCATCCCCTATGTAAATATCCCTCCCCCTGGTTGAAAAATAACCATAAGTACCCCTGGGGAATTGCTCAGTTTACCTAAAACTTAGCAAGAACCCTTACCCTTCAAACCATCTTCCAAATACAATGCAAATCCCTCTGAGGTGATCAGACCCCTTCCGAAGCCTCAAACGCCTTTCACACACACTTACTTCTTCCGATCGCAACAAACCCCTTGCTGACTTCCTTAACACTCCGCAGACCCTTGAAAGCCAGATCGCATCGCAAGATCGCAGTTTCCTCCCCATGCAAGTTTTGACCCATCTGTCGCCACCCGACGCGATATCGTGATATCCGCGATCGGCGGTCGCAAGCACCAAATTTCCAATTGAACCACCCTTCCGTTCCCCGCCGATGCGATATTGCAATCACATCAAAGAAGTTCATCGCATCGCCTTCAGCATCAGCACCTCACCATGACATGTCTGTACCAGGGACCCACCGCAGGCTGACGTCAGCAACCAAAAAACCAAACATTCGCGCATCGCTACGGGAAATAGGCCGTTTCGGGGAATCTTGGGGGAATCTTTTGATTCCTTGGCCCATTCTGTGTTGAAAAGCCCGAAAATCGCCCGATCGTGCCAAATTGATCCGGTTTAAAGATAGTAGAAGATCAATGACAGAGTTTAAAGTGTATCAGATCAAATCATCAGGTATCAAGCATGTCAAAGAGTATTAGTAGACGGTAGAAGCCATCAATGTAGTGGCAAAGAGTATGAGTGAAAATCTTAAGCAGCAGCCCAAAGCAGGAAAACATTTAATACCTTCCAGCTGAGTCACAGAAAGAGGGCGAAGCCACTCGAAGCCCTCAAATCATAATCATTGTACATTTAAATTGCACCTGAGAAGAACTACAGTTCCCGAAGCGCAATCATTCCAACAGCACCGCATCAAGCCTCCAAGGGCTACATTGTAGTCTTTTCTGGTCCAGCTGCCCCCAGCGTAGCCAAAAGGATTCACCTTCATTTAATTCCAGCAACACTTAGATTTTTGAAGAGTTTTTCTAGCATACTTGTCTAGGTCAATTGTAATGAATGTATTTCCGATATTTCGCTTATATATACCACCCTGAACAATGTAGTGAGGGGTTGGTTGGTTGTTAGTAGGTTGGTTAGTTTGCTTCCCAGCATTGTCTCCGAGCAGAGACCCACACTGTAACTGTCATATTTTCTATGATCAAAGATTGCTGAAAGCATGGATTGCGAAACTACTTGATGTGTTCCATTAGTCAAGGAATGATTACAGAATTCCTATGCTTCTACATGATTCAATAAGAGTTTCTCTCCTCTGTTAATTTTCATGTTTTTACCACCGTTCTGCTTTCTAAGTTGCAGGAAAAAAGAATAGCTTAGGATTTGTTTCACTACACCTTAAGTTCAATTCCTGCACTTTTCTATGTTTTCATCAGAAATAGCTATGAGCATGTATACTTAAATGATATTGTTTACGCTGTTTCTTTCACATATGAATGAATGTTTAGGAATTCTTAACTGCTCCTAGATCCCCATTCATCCATTTCTCCTCTTTTTCAGCATGATAAAATGATTCTCCTTTGCCTTTCATCCCTGATTTTCATTCCATCCTTTCAATAGATTGATAATTTTATCATGTGTGGCTATCCCACTCCATAATCCCCTTGTGACCAAGAAAACGCAATATCAAGCCTCAATCCATGACTCCACGCCCAATGGTTCGAAACTTATCACACCTTACTTTGCCTCTTTTGCTTGAGTATCCTACCTTCCATCCAATCACAAACAAAACACCCTTGAGCCAACAGCTAGCCTAAGATCATCAACAAAAGTTGAATCATTAAAGAGAGAGCCCTCTCTTATTGCAGGTGGGTTAGAACCTGCAATCCAAAGATTGGTTTGTGGTTACCTCGGCCGTATCCCTATAAGGAGCCTAGGGACAACCTCAGTGATAACAACAAGGATTCCTTCTCATATCTTGATGTTTCTAAAACTTGAATCTTTTTGGCATAATTTGAAAGAGTTTATGAAAACTTAGAGAGTGTTTAGGATCCAATTCGGATCACGACCTTCACACTGAAAAAGCTTTTGGACCACCAAAATGTTTATTTTTAAGCATCCATCAAGTGAGGGTATGGATTCCTCACTTGCCCAATTTCTATCCATTTTGCATTGCTTGGTTTTAAACTTTTGAGTCTAAGCCTAAGGTACTCAACATCCCCTCTACGCATAGTTCTCACCTTCCTATCTAGAACTGTATCTTCTTACAATTCATCAAGATATTCAGGCAACAGATCATTAATAGAAGGCAATTGACTCTGCTCTTCATGGTCTTCATTTAATGAAGGTTCAAATAATCTCAAGTTGTCTGCGTTAACAAATGAGTGGATGTGCATGTAAGCTGGTAAATCAAGGCAAAAATCATTCTCACTGATTTTCTCAAGTATATTGAAAGGTCCATACCTTATTGGGTTCAACTTCTTACCTTCACCTTGCATTTTGTCTTTGCTGATATACAACCAGACTTGATCACAAACTTGGAAACTACGCTCCATCCGATTCTTGTCATGCCTTGCCTTGTACTTGGCTTGGCTCTTTTCCAACTATTCGTGCACTTCCTGGTGAATCTCTTAGATTTTTTCAATGAACTTGGTTGCCTTGTCCACATCAACATGTCCATCAACCACTATATATTTACCAAAGACAAAATCCAAGGAAGACCTTGGTGTGAAACAAAAAGAGGTCTCAAAAGGAGATCTTTGTGTAGAAGAATGTTTATCTCGGTTGTAAGCATGCTACACATAACATAAGTGTTCATCCCAAATCCTAGGATGCTTGCTACAATAGCCTCTGAGAAACTGGATCATTGTCATGTTGACTACTTCTATTTGGCCATCTATTTGTGGATGAAAAGTTGTGCTCTTCTTCAGCCTGGTGTCCATCAATTCCCACAAACTTGACCAAAATTTCCCAACAAATCGGGTATCTTGATCAGATATAATGGAAGTGGGTAATCCAAAATGAACCTGTACATGCTGAAACCACATCCTTGTAGTTTTTTCAGCTGTAATTTGTTTGTTACATGGTATCATAATACACATTTTGTTGAAATTATCCACAACAACACATAAATAGTCATGACCTTTCCTAAATTTTGGCAGTCCTCCAACAAAGTCCATGGAAACACTTTCCCAAGGATGAGAAGGAACTGGTAGTGGAGTGTACAGGCCTAGTTTTCTATTGATGGGCTTGCCTTTAGCACACATGGCACACCCTCTTACATATCTAGAAACTGTCTCATTTATTTTTGGCCAATAACAAAACCTTTGCAGGTGTGCAACTATTTTACTTACATCGAAGTGACCTGATATTAGAGAACTATGTGCCTATCGAATTATCTCTACTCTTTCAGTTTGTGGAATGCATAACTTCCCAAAATGATACAAGAGTTGGTCCTTAACATGATAATCCAATTCTTCTACTTGTTTTCCATGACTTAAAGTTGCATATACATCTTTAAAATCTATATCTGAGCATATTGTTCAATGTAGCTTTCATGCAATACTGAATTATGCTTAAGTATAGTGGATGCATTTATGATTGGTGTAGACAACATATTTGGAACTTTATTGTGTATGCCCTTTCTATACCTGATGAATAGATGAAACTGTTGTAGAAAACCCATCCATCTATAATGTCTTGATTGCTGCAACTTAGTTTGGGAATGCAAATATTGACATGGTTGATGATGAGTATGTGTAATTGTCTCTTTGCCCATTAAGTAATGTTTCCACTTTTTCACACTTTGTACTAATGCATACAATTCTTTATCATATGTGGGATAGTTAACTACTGCAGAATTAAATGTATAAGAATGATAACATATGGGCTTACCATGCTCCATCAACACTGCTCCCATGGCTTAGTCACTAGCATTCATTTCAATCTTAATTGGTCTTTGAAGATCGGGCAGTGCTAGTACTGTTGTTGTACTAATCTTTTCTTTCAAGGTGTCGAAGGCTTTCTGTTGTTTGCGTCCCTACTGAAACACCTTGTTCAATCCTGTTAAAGTATGCAAGGGAGCTGCAATTAAGGAAAAGTTAGAAATGAACTTTCTCCAATACTATGCTGCTCCTAAGAAGCTTTTAACTTCTGTAGCATATTTGGGTTTAGGCCAGTTTACAATGACTGCAACCTTAGAGGGATCTATCTTCAATTCACCACCCCCTACAATATGACCCAAATAATTCAAAGATGTTTTTCCAAATTCAAATTTTTAGAGCTTAGCATAAATATTTCCTTTTTTCAAAATATATAGAGTCTGCTTAACATGCTTTAAATGGTCTTCCCATGTTTTACTAAATATAAGAATGTCATCCAAATATACAATGACAAAATCATCAAGAAAAGGTCTGAGTACATCATTCATTACACTCATGAAAGTAGCAGGAGCATTAGTTAAGCAAAAATGCATAAATAACCACTCATACAATCCCTACTTTGTTTTGACAGTAGTCTTCCATGCATCTTTCTCTACAACTCTGACCTGATGATAGCCACTATGCAAGTCCAACTTGGAAAAATAAACAACTTCCTTTAATTGATCCAATAGATCATCTATGTGAGGAAGGGGATAATGATTTTTTATTGTTATCTTATTTAGTGCTTGGTAATCACATTCTCCATGAGCCATCTTTCTTTCTCACCAAGACAATTGGAGACCCACATGGTGATGTGCTAGGTCTGATGAACCCCTTCTTGAGAAGATCCTATACCTTCTTCTTGATTTTTGCATTCTCTAAAGCAGACAACCTGTACATTCCGATGTTAGTCAATGGAGCATCTTGTTGCAAATTAATATCACGTACTATTTCCTTTTTGGGTGGCAAACCTTTACGTTCTTGAAACAATATATCATATTCTGAAACAACTTTTTTAAATTAGCTTGCTGTTTAGCATCAAAACCCTCAAATACATTGGTTTTATTAGGTTTCTTTTCCTTTACAACCATTAGTAAAAATTGTTTGCATGAATTTACAATTCCTTTCATCTACCCTAAGTTTATGTGAGTATAATTATTCTTGAATTTATGAGCTCTTAAAATATATTCAATTCAATCTTTAACAAGTTGATACTTGTTCTGAGCTCTATAGAAAATAGCTTTTCTATCATACAAGTAACGAGTTCCTAAAATAATTCCACATATATCCAAAGGAACTATATCTAACTCAACCTCATCTACAAATGCTGACCCAAAATAAAACCTAAGTTTACATTGTCTAGTCACTTGCAGATGTGCTTTATCACATAACCAACCTAATGGATATGGCTTTTTGTGAGGTGTGGTTAGTAATCCCAACTTCTTTACACTTGCTTCAGAAATTAAATTTACTTGTGAGCCACTATCAAACAAAGTATCAATCTTTTGATGCTTGGAAATAACTTGAATATGAAAAAACTCATGTCTTTTACTCTCATTTTCTTCATTATCAGTAGATTGTGTAGAATTACTAGTAGAAGCTTCAAAATTTTTACCTTTTATACCTATGGTTGCGATTGTTGTTTCATCTCCTGAGTCTGACCCCAAATCCTTTTGAATAGCTGCAACAGTCTTCTTCTTCTTGCCCTCAAACTTCTTGGGTTTCAGCTCTCGATGCAGGATCCAACAATGTTCATCATCATGCCCATCCTTCTTAGAGTGAGTGCATGAAGACTTGGTATTTTGTACAATATTGGCCCTCCTCTATTTCCATTTTTGTTTTCTCTTTTCCTTGCTTTTGCTTGCCGTGGGTTTTGATGATCCCCCAACTTTTGGGTTGATATTCTTTCCTCTAGCCTCTTGATGTATAGCTTGAATAGATACTTCATTTATGCAAGTGGGATTAAACAAGAGAATAGTGTGCCTTAAGTAGTTGTGTAGACCACCTATATACTTCAGTAGAGTTGCAGGTGAGTCTAAATAAATTTCTAGAATCAAAGCTCTTTTCCTAAATTCTTAAGTGTAACTTTGTACACTTTTCCCTTTTAATTGACGAAGAGTTTGCCAACTCATCATGGATTGTTGCATATAGGCTAGTGGATAGAATTGCTTTTTGATTATAGAAACAAATTCACTCCAGTCAGAAAGAATTTTACCATGTTTCCTCATGTCAGTTTGTGTCCTACCTTCCCACCATACCAAGGAAGTGCCTCCAAAGCATAGACCGGATAGTTGAATCTTACTCTTGTCTGAAACTATGCTCTGCACTCTGCAATAAACATCAATCTATCTAATCCAATTATCCAACTTCTCTGCATTCATCTCTTCATCGTATATCGATAAATCAAATTTAACATCTAACTTAATCGAAGATGTTTTCTTTTTGTTTTCAGGGCTACTAGGAGGTGTGGGAAGTTTTTCTTCTTTCCCTTTGCCTTTAGAGTGGTCATGGAGGAGATATTCTTTTGCTCCTTTATCTTGTTTGGAGTTTGATGAATCTTCAGCTCTACCTTTCTTAAATTCTCTATACATTTCCTCCACCATGGCCTTCATGGTCAAGAAACCATCCATGAACTGGGAGTCTGATTCCAAGGGGTTTTCTTCTGACATCTTCCTCTTAGAGTGGAATCTTCCAATTTCGGGGCTAGCTTCAACCAACTCTCCTTCTCCTAATTTAAGCTTTGATCTAGTGAGCATTCAACAAGAAAATCCAGCACAAGCATGTCTAACCTTAGTAACCTAGTTTCTCTGATACCACTTGATCTATAAATTATCTAGGGCAAAGAATTAAAGGTATTACAGAATCATGTCCATGGATGTGCTTATGTTATGTTATGCAATGGATCGATAAGATTAAAAGATACATAGACACTGAGGTAGTTAGAGAAAACATAACAAGAAAACTTGTAATACAACAAGTTTAATAAGGAGTTCACCTTATACTCTTGGGCTATGTCTGCTGATCCAGATTTCAGTGGTGGCCTCTCTATTATGTTTTCAAAGTAGAGTTTATTTATAACAGTGAGCTCAGTTTGAGTCTCACTCAATGGATATGAATCAGTAGGATTGAAGTACACAGACTCTCCTTACTGGTACTTGATCTCTATTGGTCACAGTAGTATGAGCCCATTCTAAAACTCATACATGACAGGCCTATGTTGAGGAGCTTGCTTGAACCTCTCAAGATTTCTTTGGATTGCACAGATTCTCTGACTCTCTCTAGCTCTGTCTGGCTTGATGTTGCCTTCAAGTCAGCTCAACTTCTTCTCTTTATTCTCTACTCTTAGCTTTCCGCATCTAACTAAATCCTCTATGTGTTCTCTCTGCTTCTGTCAGTTCATGGCTTTAAAGCCAGTATGCTTTCTGTTGGTTCATTTCCACTTCTCGGCATTCTTGTTTTCCCTACCTCTATCCATTCGAACTCCCCTATTCTGCGTCATCATAATTGTGTAATTCTTCACAGGGAGGTGGCCACCTATTCTGTAATGGGTGATTGTGTCAGGTTCCTTGGACACATTTGAATCACCATTATTTCCATTTGCTCCAAGATGTCCGCAAAACATAAATATTCTGCCAACTCATCATCCACATCGGACTTGAAATCACATGTAATCTTGCTTTACAACCTTGTCAAATCCGATCATTTATCAGGACATGCCTCCACCGTTGATCTGGGCCCCCTATATCCTACGGTCATTGTTCATATCAGGCGGGTAAGTACCATGGCGTTTACCCATCTGATGTGAGCAATTTTCTCTCTCTTATGTTGGATGTGTGTCACTCAATGTGTGGCATCAGGCAGGACTCAGTCAAAACTGCTTACCATCTCAAGGCCTTTTGATATCCTACTAGTTTTGTGGAATCCATGGAACTGAATTTATTACTTTTACACATTTCATAGCCATTTCAGGTCCGGGCACTTTGGGGCCCTCCTTCACTGAGGGAGATGTCCTGAGATATGCAATTAGTTCTTTAGCACTTTAGCACTAATCACTTATCAGAAACCACCCCCGTTTCTTGAATTAGCCTTTGGTTTTTCCATTTTGTGCCAACGCGTGTTACCATGGGCCAACGATCTGTGTGCTCGACCGAGTGTCCTCATTGCTCCATACTAATCACAATTGCAACTGTCACGAGGATTCCTTCTCATAGCTTTATCTTTCTAAGACTTGAATATTTTTGGCGTAATTTGAAAGAGTTTATGAAAACTTAGAGATTGTTTAGGATCCAATTCAGATCAAAAGGAGTGACCCATTAACTATCAGAGATGGGGTAGATGAATCCTAGATCAACTAATGTTTGCAACTCTTCCTTAACAATGTGTTTAAGTGCTAGATTCATCCTCCTTTGAGGTTGCCTGATTGGTTTACAATCTTCCTTAATGTATATAAGATGAGTACGTACTGAAGGGTTCACTCCCTTCATATCCTTATAACTCCAAGCGAAGGGATCTAAATGTTTTCTTAATAAGCCTCATAGCTCCTCTTGGGAAGTGGATAGGGATGGATTGATTTTCAAGGTTCTTCATGGGCTGAACTCTATATTCTTAACATGGAGAGAGGTCGGGTCAGCCACACAGAGATCAATTTGGGTTTCTTTCACTATGTCCTCTAATGGTAAGATACTGGGGGGTGGATTTTGAATTACATTTTCAATGATATCATCTTCATCTTGCAGTTTCCCCCCATGGCAGTTTTGAATGCACTGTTGGGTTGTGTTATATTCTTTCCACATAGTTAACAAGGGGTTTGAGGGGTACCCGTAACCCCACTTTATGGGGTCCGGGGTAGCGCCCCAGAAAATTTTGGTTTTGGACCCTATGTTAGGTTGGGGGACCCACCTATGGTTTTTTGCATGATTTTCACACTTTTTTTTGGACGCGATGGTTTTTGGTCCATGGTTTTGGACGAGATGGTTTTCGGTCCATGGTATTGGATGCTTCGGCATGTATAAATATGTATTGTAACATTGAAAGGAATATAATGAAAAATCAAGCTAGTAGTCTCGGCTTTGGGATCAAGTGGGAAATCTCTGTGTATATGTGTTTTATTTGTTATGCTCTCGCATTTTTATTTTTCCTGTGATTTAGAATTCGTATGTAGGTAATTTTTGTACGGGGTTAAAACCTACATTTGGTATCAGAGTTGTTTTGGCTTCAAGGGGACGCCTTTGTT
>APFE030835041.1:2232-28647 GCA_000404065.3 Pinus taeda
AATATGGATAAACAATATCCATTTCATTGAAATGTGCTTTTTCTAAATGAATGAAAAGTTATAATATCAATATGATAATTTAAATAAAAGTAAATTTTACTTTGTTATAATATCAATATGATAATTTAAATAAAAGTAAATTTTATTTTGTTATTAATTTAAATCTAAGTTAACGAATGAAGACACTATTAGGCAAAATGCCCATCAAATGTAATAGAGGGAATTTTAGTATGAGATGCAGCTACGAATAAAAGACCGAGGATGAAGAATGGAGCGAATTGAAGCACAATACACCCCATCACCTTGATCCAAGGATACCAACCACCCGTCACGGGGAAAACTCCATTGAGATGGATCCTCCTGCTTCCACCTAGCTTTCATTGAGCTGGGTCCCTCTGTTTTCGGAGAAGGATATTTATGTTTTTCAATATATTTCATAATAGATTTTGGGCTACTGTTTTTATATTTCCTCTATAATTTGCAAAATTCTGTGTAATAAACAAAATGTCATATTTTGTTCATATTTTGATTTCATACTTTTCCTAACAAAAGGTTGTTACGTTGCCACTAGTAAGGGTTCCAATCAGAAACTTAGAGCGAATATCTAAACATAGTATCCGATGAAAAAAAAATCAACTTTACTGAAGAAACCCCATCAAACATTTGACAAAACTAAGGTGAGCTTCTGCAAATACGTTTTCTTTACACATGTAATGTCTAATGCCATTGTGAGGGCATCAACCAAAACAAGGACTGCACGCATCGGTAGTCCCTGCCAATTTTATAGGAAAATGAGGAAATGAAAATTTTCGATAAGAGATATACTTACGATATTTGGTATTCAAAGAAATAAAGAAAGAAGGTACTAAATCAATAATTACAGAAAATAAATGGCAGTGAAAACATGCGAATTTTGTTTTTAATATTATTTAGGCGTGATGAAATCTTTAAGTTAATTTTGTTAGTGGGATGCATCATAGTTTCAAACACAACATGATTATTCTAGCTTGACTCATGCGAGAAGAATCAACGAACCTACAACGTCCTTAGGTTGAGGGAGCAGTGAGGTTGTTTGTTGGCACCTATTTTGTTTCATTAATCATTCGTTTGGATCTATCGTAGAAATTAATTGTAGTTAATTAACAGGTCTAGCAAGAGGCCATTAAACATCACACTATTATGAACCGATAAGAACAATGAGAATAAATTGACGACATATATAATGAGAAATATGAATTTGCTTTACATTATAGAAATAGACATAAATATTTTACATTTTTTTTAAATTGTTCTCTATTTAATAATTTGTAATTTATAATTAATTATTACTCTAGTTAATTGTTCGCTACTTTAATACCCATTTGCGCATCTGTTAATACTCCGGTCTACCAGCGATTTGCGCATTTGTTAATACTCCGGTCTACCAATATCGGATCAACGCCATTGGGAATGAAATTATATAATCTGGATTACCATGCAGCATGTTATTATCAAGAGACATAAATAATATTTCTGTGTTTTCAGAAAAAGGCATAGATAATGAGAAGAACTTTATCTATCATATATATATATATATATGGAACTGTGATTTCCCTAATATTATGAGAATTAAATAGGCGTGTGCCTCACAATACAAATGGAAGCAAACTGCAAATGACAAAATGTTCCCTACAATACAAATTTATTATCTCAATGAGACAACCACAAACTACAATACAAATATAGTGCCTGATTAATTAGGAAAATCGCAAACCATAAAACATTTTATGAAAGTCAATCTACCATGACAAACACACAACATTAAGGCTATACTAGTAAGCTTTAGCAACCACAATACGTTGAACGGCCAACACAAAGTGTCTACTCATTGTATTCTCGATGAGATCTACCCTTACTTCACATAATTTTTTAAAACCAACGCACTGTTTTCTCTTCATATGCCACAAATTTTGAAATTCACTCTAAGTGACAATGCCAGATAAAAAACATGTTAAGACAGAATAAAGCAATTAGCATCAAATCATACTCAAGCAAGTTAAGCTAGAATAAAGCAAGTTTCATCAAATCATACTCTAGTCACCTAGCTGATGTGGTTCTTTGGGTTGCTCTGCCGCTTTAACTCTTCGCTAATTGGAAGAGTTGGCTGGTTGAAATTAACAGCTTTAGATGCCCTTTTTCTCGAAAAAACTCATATTACCATTTAAACTAAAGTTTTAACCTTACGCTCGAATTCTTGGAGTGTTGCCTCCTCTCGTTCAGCGAAGATGTAATTTAAAACAATCATAATTTGAGCAGTAGGTAAATTTGATGAGTAGGTAAATTTGATCAGTAAGCAATGCTCCAATTAGAGACAAGCTAGCAGTAGTAATAAACATAAATTCTACCGGGTCATTCACAAAGCATTAGTGCCCCTTGTTATTGCATAGGACTTGGATATCCCGATGAGCATTGCAACTATGCATTCCAATAGATTTCCATCCGTCCCAGTTGAGAATTTATGTTGTCTAGCCCAAAAATACAAATAAGAATGGAATTGATATCTAATGGTTGGGTGATGCAAACATTGCACCTTCTCCTGACATAGAGCTACATATTATGAATCTGAGTAATTCTATGTATAATGTTATGTGCAAATTTTTAGTGGGAGAAACCCACAACTTCAGAGCCAAACACCGACTTTCGGGTTAAATCTATCTCCCTAATTCATTTATTTTTATTATGAAAAGAATATTATGCATTCATTTTTCTTATAAAAAAATAATATACATTCATTTTGTGAAAATTTATATTATTCATTAATTTGTGTGAAAGATAAAAGTAATTGAGATTTTGTAGAAACTTTTCTTTTAAAATGAACCTTTGGAACCTATTGATGTCGTTGCCTCATTTTGGAAGTTGGAAGTTATTAATGCATCAGACTGTATTGACATTCCAATGAAGGATATGGTTGTCTACTTATAGTAGATATCATCATCCACAACCTCCCCTGTTTCGTAAGTATTTATGTATAATAATGGCTAAAGTTTCAAAAGTATTTCTGTATAATAATGACTGAAAGATAATTTAAGCATTTCTGGGTAACAACCATTGAAATATAATTCTAAATGAAGCAATCTATATTTGATAGAGGATATCTGATAAAAGACATCTATATTAGGCCATAAAATATCAATTCTACCATTTTAAAATTGGAAAATATTTGTATATCAGAAAATATCAATACGGTGTACTTGAGATGTTGTTGACCTGTTGCTATTTACTCTTTTGATTAATTTAAAGATCCAAAAAATGATCCATATATGTAAGAGCGTACCTTCAATTTGCAGCAACACCAATTCATCAATGTCTAAATGGGCAGATAAATTGGAAGATATATGTAAGAGCATACTTTAAGTTTGCAACAACAGCGAAATGGAAAGTTGCATATAAATATGAATCTAGATAGACTTTCAACAACGACATAATAATTTTAGTTTACAGTAGCTGCCAAAAGGGAAGCAACAACATACCTTCAGTTTGCAGCAACACCTAAATGGAAAGTTGTGGGAAGTTGTGTATAAATGGGAAGCGAGATAGAATTTTCACAGCGACATACTACTTTTAATTTGCAATAGCAGTTAAATGGGAAGTTGCGTTAAACGGGAAGGGAATAAAATTTTCTCATATTTGTCTCTTCTCAACCTGGGTAAATTGCAAAGAAACCCAACACCCCGCCTCGAAAGATTAGGAGACAGCAATAATGAAATCAATTTTTCGAATAAGTATCTCGTGAAACGATGTATTCAACATTAATGTGCTATTTACACTCAAACACCAAGAAAACTCGAAGTGTACCTGTTTGCCAAGAAACGAACTCTCAGAGGACAAGAGGAGGCTGTACGAACGACTTTACCGCGTATCACACAAGGCACACCCTTTCGTTTCAAGAGTAAGACATAGACGACGTCATATAGACCATATTCAGATAAGTTAAACAATAAAAGATTGGTCATATTCGTATCTTCTCGCTAAAACTGCAAACCAACCCAACACTGCCTGAAAAGATTAAGAGACAGAGAGATGTAATCAGCTCCTTCAAAAATTCTCTGGTGAAACAATGTACTTAAAGCTAACGCTGCTATCACAACCTCAAAAGATGAAGAGAGAGATATGCAATCATACTTAAAATTATCTGCTGAAACAATATACTTAATAATGCTATTGACGCTCAAAGGCCAACAAAGTGCAGAGTGTACCTGCCTGCCTAGAAACGAATGCTGGGAGGATGACTTCGGAACGACCTTCTGGCATGAATATGAAATATCATTTCTGATATTCATCTTCAAATTATATCCTTGATTTTCCTTTACTTAGACAATGAAAAGTGAACATACTAGAGGGAAGGGAGGCAAGCATAGGAACTTCACTTCAAGCCTCTTTTCCTCTCGTCCCATACTCCGGAAGGCACAAAAATGAGAAATTCAGCTAACTGTTCAAATCAATCGTCCTCCACAAGAATAAGCTCTTCCTCTTTTGGTTTTATGTACAAACAACAACACCTAGTTTACAAAAATAGACCCTAAGTCACAGGAATAGAATGAATCAACATTCAATTTACAAATATAAAGAAGGTAGAGTCTGCGAGTAAAAACAGAGCAGCGCCAAACAATGAAGATAATTTACAAAAGGAAATAAAAATAAACGAGAAATAAGGATGCTTAGTTGAAATGCATTATAAAAACCTACGTCCAATTCGTAGTGAAATTATTCAATTTCCAAGTCTCAAGTGAAATTATTCAATTCCCAAGTCTCAGTTCAGTATTTCTTTCAGGTTCATACTCTATAAACCTTCGACCTTCAACCTCTATCATCTTCATAGAAACAATAGCTGGACACACAACATTTAACAGACAGACAACCACAAAAATTCACAAGGACAACACATCGAACAAGACATTGCTTTAGTGGCATACATAATTCCAGCCAGGTGACTACAATGTGGGAGCATTCACGCAATGAAGACACTGAGACAACTAGCGAGCCAGGTGCCAACGTCATGGAAACGCAATGAAGACAGTGACACAGCTAGCCGGCCAGGTGCCAACGTCCTGCAAATGGTTTGACAGCCAAAAGTTTAGATATCCAAAATTTCGGAGTTTAGATATCCAAAGTTTATTATTTTTTTGAACTCATATACTTGTTTATCCAAACTTCGCAATTAACTGCAAACCAATCAAAGTCTAGCTATCCAAAGTTACGTTTATGTGCTAGCCACTTCCAAAGTTTTCTTTGATGCATGAATAAAAACTTTAGGGTATCCAAAACTAAATTGCATTGGGATGAGTGAGGCTTGCAATAAAACCCCAAAAGCTATGGACCAATAAAAAAAAACTTAATACATTTTATATTATTTTTTTATACTAAAACTTTTGTGCAGATATATATTTCTGGTCAAACAAAAAATTAATATGCATTCAACCTACTAATAAGAGCTTTTGGTTTCTTAATTTAAATAAAGAGATTAATTGACTTTTCAAAGTATTTGTTATTTAACTTACCAAATAGTGGCTAACGTTCATGCAAAGAACTCTGTTGTCTTCATTCCAAATTAAATTATAAATAATTCCATTAAATTATTTAAATTACAAATTAGAGTAATTCCATTATATTATTCTTCTTTACTATTTATTATTAATGTTATGTTTTCTGTAATATTACAATTATTATTGATTGATAAACTAATTCAGAATTGAAAAAATAAACCATATAAAATGATGGGATAAAAAGAAGAATATTTTTTTATCTCATGTATATTCTAATGTCTAAATCTTCTTTACAAATTTAATTCTTTATATCTAATATATCTAGCTATTTATCATTAAATTCATTACTGTAATGTAGAAGTCTCTGTTTAAATCCTGGCATTATATACTTTATTCTTCATCGTGCAAAGACCAATCTATTTTCTAAATCCATTGCATTAACCGAAAATCAATTTCACAGTGTAAAATATATTTCACTGGATCCATTAATTTAACGTGAATATATTTCAGTATGTTAAAAGACATCTACGAGATAGTTTTCAATATCTACGATATTTACAAAATAGTGGCCTTTTCTTTACATGCTATGAAAAATGTGTATACATCACATCAATGCTTATCTTAAGAAATTCAACATAATTCCTCTAAATCTCAAAATTCACATGAAAAGTGGCTTACAAACCTGTACATAATGTCATAAACTGCAAAGCTGAAAGCACATAAGAAGTGCGTTACATTTGCCAGTTTTGTAGAACTTACGACAAATAGTTTTAGATGCTGTATAAATAATCGATTGCCTCTGAGTAATTCGTCAAGCTCCGTGTGATATTTCTTTATTCAAATTGGTATCCTGCATAAGTATGCATAGAGCCATGGATAACTTTCGATCACAAATGAGCTTTGGCGTTTCTTGCCAGAGAACCCATCATTAAATGATCCAAGAGGGTCGTTTTCTGTAAGGTGGGTGAACAAAGTGTAACCATCACCAAAGATAAAGTGAGCTTCTAGCAGTTTTGAATTTAGATTTGCTATGAGGTTTTTGGTAGCCGCGTTAAAGTTGACGGCATGCTGGTTGAGATCCTCTTGGAACTACCATCTATTGTAAGTACTCGCTGCAGTGAAATGCAACCCAGAGATCCCAATCCTACGAAAAGCAACCTCCATACGCCTAATTGATGTATGGTGTGCGCCATTTTACATGTAAAAGATTATTAACAATAGGTCCAACCCTAATGATAGTAGTCTCAAATTTATGGTTCAAGAATACTTACTGTGAGTTGTTGGCGCAGTGTGGAGAATCTAAGATAGTCTATGAAATCATCAGGAGAGGTATTCTCAGGAAATAGCCACCATAGGCGTCGATCCATCATCGCGAGCGTGTTGCCACGAAACAGCCTCCACAGGTTTCGACCCATCACCGCGTCGATCCATCATGTAACAACAGAGAGTTGAAGTGGTGGCTCTTCGACTTCTTATCAGCAGCAAGAGCCTTTAGGCCACATTTCAAATCCATTCAATGTAACGCTCAATTGGTGGAAGAGATGATGGAAGCGAAGCCGCTTCCACTTGCCTCTACCGGTGGTTGTTCCAGATGAAACGCCATAGTTAAAACACAACCCCCCGATCAGACGAAGAATATTTGGTTGTCATAAAAAAACTATAAAATGTTAACTGCGATACATCCATATAAATATTCAGGTCTATGTATTTTAATCATTTATTTGTAAAATAAATAGTCATATTGGTAAAAACCGAACGAAACTCCAACGCATAAATTGCACTCAAACTTCCACTGCAAAAACCGGACGAAACTCCAACACATAAATTGCACTCAAACTTCCCACTTGACTCTAAACTTCCACTTCAGGAAAAATTTCAATCTAATAAATTGCCCAGTTAATTTAAAATTTGAATGGGAAAAATTTGTGATTCCCACACCAATGGTTCTTCGTGAGCAGTCTCGATCAACGTGAAAAGGCCTACAGAACCAGCCCGTCAAGTTTGACACTCAACTTATTATCCGATCTAAAAGTTTTAACAAAAGATGTTGACGTTCTTTAAAAACAATTAGACGAGCAATTTTTTAAATAAATTAACAGCCATGTTTGACGAGCAAATCATTCCCGTAACCGGCAATTTATGAACCATGCCGGGATGTAGTGTTTAGCTTATTTACATTAGAGGTCGCGCAGTACTTTCAAGATTCTTCCATATTCGGGTTTTCCGACTATGCCTCCGTCGCTGCCTGCCTCGATGAATTCGAGAGTCAACTTTCATCATTGCACACGGTTGCCCATTCCCGAATCTTGGCATACCGCTGCCTGAACGCAACCATGTTTGCCTCAAACCGTACTCTGTGCGACGGCATACAGACGAAACAGGATTGGATTGATCGTTTGGGCACTACTGCAATCGATTAGTACTGCAAAGAGGATCTCTCTGACTTAACAGTTTGCAGTTCATGCTTTTATGCCGCTCGGCAAGTTCTCGGCACGTTGGTCGGGATGAAGAAAAACAAAACGGATCTAGGCGCTTTCATATGCCTCCAGTTTGTGTACGTCTATGCTGCCATTGCGTTTAAAATGGGTCGGAAGAGCCCAATAACCGCTTCTTGTATATTCGGATTGGGTATATACGCACACAAAGAGAAAGATGACATCCTTTTGGTTTTAATCTCCATTGCTGCGGGGCTTCACTTAGGGTTGTTTTTCTTTCGGGGTTTATGTGTCACTTCACTACACATGTGTTAGTTTTTTAACTACTTATAGTGAGGTGCGGCACTACCAACTGTTTTCTTTTCAACAATAATTATGATTGTAGATTACGCCTAACATTTCATAGTTTTATTTTTGTTACTAAGTATTATTTTTATCCTTTATACAAGTGAAAGACCATAACATTCACATAAACAACATTAAACAAGAAAAATGCACAACAATATAAAAGGAGGGGCAACTCCGTGCAATATAAGTTTGCCCGAATCAATATATTATACAATCTTCACTTTTACAAAGTACAAGTTAAATCTTGGGAAACCCCAAATTTACACTTAGCCAATTTTCAACTTCGGTAAACTCGGTTGCCTAGCCGGTCGGCACCTCCGCACGGTCGCCGCACGACTCACCAACCCTTTGTTTACTTCATCGTACGATCGTGTTGTTTGCCCAGCTTGGACATGCCTCATCGTAACCAAGTCGCCACACATGAGCCCCTTAAAATAGAAATAGATTTTTTCAATTTGTAGAAGTCTAAACAAATATATAGCTAAACTCTTGAAGTTATGAATGATTGGTTCTCTTGCGAAAAAATGTTCAACAATACAATAAGGAGTCACTAGCCTTAAGATTTAATAGAGGTTGTGGAGACCCTAGAAAAATACGTTTAAGGTTTAACAAATGTCTCAAGGACACAAGCACAACATGAACATTTAGCAAATATCACTACTACACCAAGGGCACTTTTAAGACAGAAGAAATCCTTTGCCTTAAAACATTTTTTTATTGGTGAACAATGCTTAGTCTTAATGCTTATCAAGGGTTGTAGTGTATTAGAGACTTTGTTAGGTTGCATTGACTTTTAATAAATTAAAAAAGTTATATTCGTGACTTCTAATAAATTAAAAAATTAGATTCATGCCAAGTGGCTCCCCTTCCACCAATTTCCTAGGGATTTGAGATTATTCCAATTCTAATAAATTCCACCATGATAAGTTCCTCATTGTTATTTATAACATTCATTTATATATAAACAAATTTATTTAGCAAGTGGTTCATTACTTTTAATAAATATAGAATATAATATTCTTGTCATGTAGCTCCCCATCCACCAATTTTCTAGGGATTTGATATTATTCCAATTCTAATAAGTTCCTCCATGATAAGTTCCTCATTATTATTTATAATATTAATTTATAATTCATTTTTTTCTTAAGTTAAAGTTGACCCATAACTTTTTTATACATGGTTAATGAGGCAAATATGTTCATTAGTAAGGCATTATTCTTGTTGTAATAATTTTTTGGTTATATTTATGAAGCTATTTTACATTAAAATTTAATATCAATTCAATTGTCTTAAATATTAAATTTAAAACAAAAATATCTTGAGACAAAAATATTTTAAGACGAAACTTTCACTTAAGACAAAAACATTTCGAGACAAAAATAATTTAAGACAAAACTTTATGTTTAAGACAAAAATTAGTTTGAGATAAATGTTTTAAGAAAAAATTTTATATTTAAGACAAAATAGTTTGAGACAAAAATATTTTAAGTCAAAACTTTATTGTGGAAGGCTTCTTATTTCAACTTAAGGTGGATGAAGATCTGTTAATTTTTTATTGATGGCCTATATTGATTCTCAAGGAATATACTCAACATATGCTTAGTTTTAGTGCTTATCTAGTGTATTAAAGGGTTTGTTAGGTTGCACTGACATTTAATAAATTTAAAATGTCGTACCACCAACCCACCAATTTCCTATGGATTTGACATTATTCCAATTCTAATAAGTTTCTCCATGATAAGCTCCTCATTATTATTTATAACATTCATTTCTATACAAAAAATATATATTTAGCAAAATGGTCCATTAATTTTAATAAATTTAAAAAATTATATTGGTGCCAAGTGGCTCTCCACCCACCAATTTCCTAGGTATTTGAGATTATTCCAATTCTAATAAGTTCCTCCATGATAAGTTCCTCATTATTATTTATAACATTCATTTAAAATTCCTTTTCTTCTTAAGTTAAAGTTGATCCATAATATTTTTATACATGGTTAATTATGTAAATGTGTGCATTAATAAAACATTCTTCCTGTTGCAATAGTTTTTTTGGTCATATTTATGAATTCTTCAACCATATCAGCCACATTAATATTTTTAATTTGGTTTTACTAGTATTTAATACAATGGTCAGTTAATACAATAGTCACTTAAGACAATGGAAGTTAAGGCGAAAATTGTTCAAGACAGTTAAGAGTTAACACAAAACCATATTATCTAACACCTAAAAAATTGGCTATGACAGTGCACCCTAAGTCCGCCAACTTGTAAGCTACTACTTTATATTTCACCTACTATTCATGTTATCTTATATAAAGACAATGATTTATTCATGTTATCTTATACAAAGACAATGATTTGTTGGGCTCTTCTTATGGGGGTAGCTGACTCTAAAGAACATGATAATTTTTCCAAGCAAGATTTTCGAGAAGTTCACCATCTTGTAAGCTACTACTTACTATTTCACCTACTATTCATGTTATTTTATATAAAGACAATGATTTTTTGGGCTCTTCTTGTGGGGGTAGCTGAGTTTAAAGAACGTGATAATTTTTCCTAGCAAGTTTTTTGAGACAACAATTTCTCTTTAGTCCCTTCGATCCCTAAAGAAGGTAATAATTTTTCCTAGCAAGATTTTCGAGACATCAATTTCTCTTCAGTCCCTCCGATCTCTAATTAGAGACAACTTGTGTGTTGTTGTTGCATTTGAGAAGTTTTCACATAGATTCCATGAGTGGAAAAGGGATAATCATATTTTTAATTTTTGAAAATAGATATTCAAACCACATGAAATTTAATCATCTCAATTTCTTTCTTGTATATTATGTTTTTTTTTCATTAATAATTTTTAGTTAAAAATAAAATTTGAAAATGCCAATTACATTAATTATAAAATTAAATGTAACATTTTACTTTTCACTAATTTTTAAGTATCTAATTTAATGTATATTTATTTGAAAAATATATTAAAAACTACATAAAAGTAATAAATTAAAGATAATTTGATTCAAAAAATAATTACAATATACATAAGATATTCCAAAAATATAATAAATAAATAGATAAAAATTATTATTTTTTGGTTGCTCTAACTAATCACACGAGGATTTGAAATTTGAATCTGATTCTTTTACATAATTATTCATAACAAGATGATTGCCAATTGATTTACATTCAATGAACTAAAATTATATTATGTCTTAATTATGTGAATTTTTTGTTTTTGTTTGTCAAGTTGTCTGTGATCCTCCAGGCTTGACCTATGGCTTGAGGAGCTATGACCTAGGGCCATCTAAGAAGTTAAAGTCACCCAAGGAGTGATCCTCCAGGCTTGACCTATGGCTTGAGGAGCCATGATCTAGGGGCACATAAGTAGTTAAAGTCACCCGGGGAGTGATCCTCCAGGCTTGACCTATGGCTTGAGGAACAACGACTAAGGGGCATCTAAGTCGTTAAAGTCACCCAACCTGGGCCACAACAACTCTCATTTCACTAAATTTTTTAGCATGTCTTCTCCCCCTAGCACAAGCACGACCACCCCCTGTGAGGTTTGATCCTATGTCACCTTGTTGACAAGGCCCATTCTCAACTAGTTGTGCTAGTGGGACATGACTGAATTTTTTTAAATTACTTCAACTAAAACTTTGATATAAATTTGCAATAAATTAGATACAATACACATAAAAAAAAAATTAAATACTTCCTCAATTGTTATATATATATATATATATATATATATATATATATATATATATAATATATATATGTAGATATATATATATATATATATATTTCACAACTATACATAAAGAAATCCAAAAAAAAATAAAATTCAAATTCATCAATATATACGCATTTTAAACCTTCATTTTTTTCTTTCTAAATGAAAAGTAAAAAATTTGATTCTTGCATATGTCTTATAACTCACATCTCATTTTTTCTTTTCATTATTGAAAAAATATATCAAAGAAAGAAATGACAATAATTTAGTTATTTCTTAGATAATATTTTAGTATTTAATTTTTTATCTTATTGTAAAAAGTTTTCTATTAATATCGTTAAAAAAAAATATACAATATGCAAGATATTAATTTATTGTTAGGTATTAAGATTTTGGTAAAGATTTTTATCTAGTAGTTAAAAAACCATGAGTGCGTTAATAATAAACCATTAATATTAGTAATCGATATCATTTTAAACTAGGGAATAATGACTATGTGATTTATCTTCCTTAATAAAGATATATATAAATAAATTATGACGGAGGTTGAAAGAGTACCTCTAGCATGAATTTTAATTTAGCTTAACAATCCATTGTCATGTCCTTATAGTCACCCACATTGGAGGCTAACTTAGCGCACCTAGATGGTCCATCACTATAGGTTTCTGTTTCATCGTGACTAATTTCACCTCATTGATTTTCTCAATTTGAAACTATGGTATTCCATATTGCACATCATTTTTTATATTTTACAATTGTTAAAATTCATAAGTTTAACACTTATTAAAGAATGTAGATAATCATTCCATACAATTATGCCTTAACATAACCAATATGAAAATGATATAAATGGAAGTAATCTGATAGAATCAACAACCCAACTAGCCTAATAGTTGCCAAATATTCAAATGTGTTACAAGCAAGTTAACTCTAGTCTCATATATAAGTTTAATAAGAACGCACAATTCATACAAACCTATCCCCAAATTTCCTATTTGATTTACTGCCATCGATCACAACTTTGTCATTGATAAAAATAGTTTCACTTAATAGAAATAGCAAGTACTCTCATATGCATGCAATGTATGAAGAGTTAAGTTAAGTGAAGGAAAGGAAATTAAATCTAATATTAGAAGTTAGGTGAGTCAGAGTTAAAGAGTTAATGCATTTTCAAGAAAATCTGAGTTAAGGAAAATAAACATATGAATTTATGTTAAAGTGAAGTTAGAAATTTTTAGTTAAAGAGTCAAGTCATAGTTTGCATGATTCTATATTTAGAAAGTTTAGTGCCTATATTGTCATGGATGGGTCATCGTAATGGGAAATAATAAGAGAGAATAACCACAAATCAGTGGATGTATATGATAGAATAATTAATGAATAGAACTTATGTATTCAAGGAGGAGCTTGTGTACTTATTTGTCTTGTGTTTGCATGATTATCTGTTCCTCTAAATAACAAGTGGTATTAGAGAAAGTTTTAGCAAGGTTTCAAAGAAGAAAAAGAGTTAAGAAGGAAATGAGATACTTCCATTAAGATCCTTGGCTATTGTGAGTAGCCCGAAAAACGAAGTTTGCATCCATTGGTCCATAAGTAGAAACTAGAGCTTGTTGAGAGTTTGTAAACCCGACTAATAAAAGATTAGGGTGAGTAGACTACAAATCCACCACCATATCAAGAGGAAAGAGCCATCATCACAAACTGAAGAAGGATTCTCCATCGTGAGTTGTAGCCATAAGCCTCCATAAGAATTTGCATAGAAGAGCTCAGCAAAGTTGCTTGTAGTTGTTGGGAACCACCGTTAAAGTGAAGGTTAAAATATTTAGTCTTAAATATAATCAAGTGTATACGACATTCATTTCTAGAAGGATGACACAATAAGGAAAGAAGGCATAAGACAAAATAAAAATGACAGTCATGGGTCACAAAGCAAGACCGAAGCAAACCGAAAAAAAAAATCAAAGGGAAGAGCCAAAGTATTTTGAAGAGCTCATTAAGGTTCTTGTCATAGTCAAAGAATATAAAAGACAAGTAGATGAAGTAGAAAAATTCAAGGATGAATGGATCAGGATAGAGTTGGTAACACTTCCAAAATTTACTGGAAAAATTTTTAATTTTTGGGAACTATCAAAATGAAAACTTTTCTCGATGTAAAGAGTTGATTGAGTATCAGTCTAATAACCTATATGATGAAGTATGCGATGCCTTAGTATTGGATCTTATAAAACATGAATTGGATGAGAAGTGCTAAGGTAGCAAAAGCTACATCTTCCTACGAAGGATGGAAGACCCTCGAAGTAGAATTTGGTATAAAGGAATGCGATATAAAGAAGAAAATTCTGTTATAGTTTGTTGAAGAATCAATAGAAATTCAACAACAAGTTTGAGAGTAAATGAGTAAGACTCTAGGAGGAAAACTAGTCTTGGAGCATCCCACTCAAATGTGGATGATGGTCATACAAACTATAAAAGTGAAACCCATCATTCAAACATGCATATGGATGAAGAAGACACAAAAAAAATTGCAGAGTGAGAAGTCGAAGCCCCTACGTGTGAAGTAGAGCAAGAGAATATAAATGCTCGAGAAACCCACTGTAACATGGTTGGTGAAGATGATGGTGAATCCCATTGTGACGAGACACATGTGGATGGTGACTAAAAAATGAGTTGTGAATTGGTGAATCCAACAATAGACTTTGTTGATGATGGTGAAGATTCCAACAAGGAAGTGAGTAACATGTGTGATTTAGTAGGTATGATAATAGTTGATGATGACCTATTTGAAGCAGAGTTTGATGCATTTAAGTTTGATAATAAAAAATATAGTTTTCCATATGAAGTAATGGTTTATAGAGATGAAAGTGCAAATCTCATGAATCTAGCAACAAATGATGAATTGGGTGAAGTTGAAATTATTAATGAGCAAATGTATGTTCAAATATGTAACCAAAGAGTGGATGAAAATTATGCTAATGAAATTTGTGCTCTTTTTATGATACAAGGGTTGATTTTGAAAATATGGAAAGTGTCATGCTTGATGAAGAATTGAAGGTTGAAGCTACCACTGTAGCATCAAGTTATGAAGCAATAGTTATAATTTCTCATGAAGTAGTGTGCGATCTAACAACAAATGATGATTAAGAAGAGGATAAAGTGATTCATGTGTTTTTTATGAGAATATCTACTATACATATAATAGTGGAAGATAGCCTCAATGTAGTTGAAGAGGCAGAGAAGAAAGAATAAGCATAGAAAGCTCTCATTGCAAAGCATAATGAAGACGTTTTTAACATTGATTTTGAGTGTGCAAGTAAACATGGAAATAGTCTAGTTACAATTATAACTAAAAGAGAAAATGAAGAAAAATATATAGGGAAGGTCATGGAAGTATCTAAAGATGAAGAAGAAAGCATTGAAACAACCTTTCAATAAGGGAGTCAAGAAGAGATCAAATTCTACTATCAAGAAATATGGCAGAAACAAGATCAAGAATATGAGGCTGAAGAAGCATGGAAGAGTTCATAGTTAGAAGATGAAGAATTGTGGTAGTAGTCCATGAGTGAATGAATCTTTCATGAGGAAGCTTTAGAATATTGGCTCTAAAATGTTAAATTGTTTTTTAGAACAAATATAAAATAATTCAAAGAAAAATTGCAGTAGTGGCAAGTGAATAAATATGGAGCTTACATCAAGAAAGTGCAGTTGAAAATGAATCGGTTTCAAGGGTATAGAATATGGAAGAAATGAAAAAGAAAAAATTGTGTTGTGAAAAGTTTTTTGAGTCATTCTTTCATTGTAAGTGTAGCAATGATAGTTGATTCACTATTAATTTAATGTAGAGTCATACGGTCGTAATTAAGGGCGAGTTATAGAGATAGTAATTACTCCCATATGCATGCAATTCATGAAGAGTAGAGTTAAGTTAAGGAAAGTAATTTGAGTCTAATATTAGAAGCCAAGTGAGCCATAGTTAGAAGGTTAATGCTTTGTCTAGAAAAGTTGAGTCAAGAAGAAGAAAAATGTTGAGTTAAGTTAATGGAAAGCTCAAAAATTTTAGTTAAACATGAAGTCCTAGTTTGCATAAGGAAAGGAAAGTTAGAGTTTGCATGATTCCATATTTAAAAGGTTTGGTTTTTATATACTTGTGGTTGGGTCATTGTAATGTGAAGCAAGAAGAGAGAATAACCATAGATCAGTGGATGTATATGAGAGAATAATTAATGAATAGAAATTATTTATTGAAGTAGAAGCTTGTGTATTTATTTTTCTTGTGTTTGCATGCTTATCTTTGCCTTTGATTAACAAGAACTTATATCCCTACATTTTTTCATGTAAGAAAATTGTGTCATGACTTGTGCAATGAAACACCCAATCATGATAGAAATTAGGTGATTGTAAACTATCCAAATCTATATAAAATTATGCAATGCCCCTACAACTTCTTCACTAATTGTTTATCTCACGTTAGCACTTATTATTCAAATGGTACGTGGTCAAATGATTGTTGCCTTAGCCAAGTCTCTTGTTGCATTTACGAGAAATCGTTCCAAATTGAAGGAGGTTGTGTCCTTTCATTTCAAATGGGTCAATGTTTTGTATTACATACTTTTCCCAAATGATATTTTGGCCCAACCTGTCTCAATAATCATCCGTTCTCCTTTGTTATCACCTGACTCATGCGTTATCTCACTTGTCCACTCTAGTTGATTCAACTCATTCTAATGGGTGTCTCTCTACATGCTTGCATGCTACCCTCATATGTTCATCACATGTGCGACACAATACCCTTGTCTTTAGACTAGACTTGTTCAATCATCTTGTGTGAGCTCGTTTATGCGTCATGTGCCATAAATAGGTAAACAAATGTCTAAGGATTGTGCTTGTTATCATTCCATCATATTGTTACTGCTCTCATTTACCTAGTATGATTATTCTAAGTGTCTTTCCTGTCAGGCGAGGCTTGTAAATCTGAATCAAATTTTGTTTTTCATTGAGAGTGAATATGAATATATATAAGGAGAGGGAGACTGTTAGGTTTCATCTCCCAATGTCTCTTTGTCTTCTAACTTCCTTTATTTTTTGCTATATTTATAATATTTACATAAGTTTTTCTAATCCCAAAGAATAGGTGTCAATGTTGCCCCCTTAATGTGAAGGGATGTTGGTGAGTCCAAGCATCATTTTGGATCTTTCAAACTTTTCCCTTCCAAGTGCTTTGGTGAATATGTCTGCAACCTTCTCATTTTTGTAACAATGTCGTAGGTGGATTGTTTTTGCCTCAGCATGATGGCGAATCAGATGGTATTTTGTATTTATGTGCTTCGTTCAATCATAAAACTTTCGTTTCTTTTCCACAATTATTGCAGAAATGTTGTCAATCAAAAGAGGAATTGAATGTACTTGTTTCCCCTACAAATTTTCCAGAATTTTCCTAAGGCACATGATTTCCTTTGTTGCTTCAGCTGCTACCACATATTCTACCTCTGTTGTGGAATTTGATTGAACTATGTGTTTGCATGACCTCCAAGAGATAGCTCTTGATCCAAGACTCATAGCATAACCTGATGTAGATACTTTGGTTTCTTTGTCTCCATAAAAATATGAATCAGAGTATCCAATCAAGCTATAGTCACCCACTTGTGTATACTTGAGTCCAAAGTCTTGAGTTCCCTTCAAGTACTTTAGAACTCTTTTTGTAGCAGACCAATGACCCTCACAAGGATTTTTCATAAATCTAGAGAGGATTCCAACAAAAAATGAAATTTCTAGTTTGGTCTCAGTTAATTGAGACTTCATACGAGTTGTCTATACTTTGTTGCATCCTCAAATTCTTTTCCTTCAATGGATGTGAGCTTTAAATTCTATTCCATTGGAGTAGTTAAAGGATTTCACTCAACCATGCTAAACCTTTTCAATGGATCTCTAATGTAGTTCTTCTGATAGACTAATATAAACTTTGGATGTTGGGTTACTTCAATACCAATATAGTAGTGAACATAGTGTAAATATGTCATTTCAAAACCTTTCCTCAGTTCTTTCTTTATGGATGCAATGTAGTTCTCATTTTTCCTTGTCATCAAATGATCATTCACATACGCGACAAGATACACAACTATTTTTCAACTTTCTTGACAAACAAAGTTGCATCATCAAGATCATAATGTTTGAAATTTAGTTTCAGGAGATGCTTAGTCAAATTCTCGTACCAGGCTCGCAGTGCTTGCTTGAGGCCATACACTATTGTAGCACTTTTTGGGTTTTCGTAAGTTAGAATCAATTAGTCAAAAAATGAAAATATATTTCAAAAAATGTTAAGTTAGGATATGGACAAAAAGAATATTGATTTAAAAAATGTTAGGGATTTTTAATAAACAAGTCCATACAAAATAAAATGTTAGAATAGATGCCCTAAAAAATGAAGGTAAAAACAAAATGTTAGGTTAGAAAGAAAAGCAAAAAACAATAAACTATGAAAGTGTTGCAAATGTAAATGCCACTATTGGTAGTCTAGTTCAGTTTTGTAAATAATGGTCATGTGCAGTTTGTTTAGATGCCACACTAGTTTATTTGATCCAATTATACAGTTTAATCATGATTGGATTTGATTTAAATTTGATTGTAAATAGGTAGAAAATAAAATTGTCTCAACAATTTAATCTAAGATAATGGAGGAAATAAGGGATAGAGGTAGATTAATCATAAAAAAGGAAATATTGAGTTGCTAGCTTAAATGCACTTCGATAAATAAATGAAAATGTTAGGAGTAAAAGGGTAGGTGGACATGTGAAATGCAATTGGAGCAACAAATTGATTTTATCCTAAGTTGTAACATTCGAAAGCTATGCATTCAATAATGGGTATTAATTAACCGTAAGTTTTAAAAGCATCTATGTTATTTCATAAATGTCTCCATTTACTCTTTTATTCACCATAATCTACAACTGTCACATCACCCTCAAAGTCTTGACCCCACCATCACTTCTACCTCACGTGTTAAACGCCCCCCACCTTACCTTTCATCCAGAATACTCGCACAAGATCTGATGGCCCATGTCCCCCCTTGGCCCTCATTCACCGTCTGAACTTTATCGGCGGGGGGTGGCTTGAAATGGGTAGCTTCCTAAAACGCCATCATAAACAATATTTTCCATGTTTTAGTGTTTCGGGACTTAAAATCCTGAAACCACTTACTGCCTCACCTTAGTCCCAAACGTGGTATATAACTGATCGTTAACTGCCACTCCACGTCATGCTCCACGTGACACTCCATCTCATGTCTACTGTCCAATCAACTGCTGCCTATCGGTTATCCATTCAATTTAGCTCCCATGAATTTATGTTTCAAAGACCCGTTAATTAATCCCAGTGGATAATTAATGCAAAATTTAACCGTTCATTGCCACCCGCGCTACAATTTTTCCATTATAAACCCACTTAATGTACAAAAATGGTTACACAATCCATTTCTATAACCAAATTGATCATTGAATGTTTCTTCCCTATAGCTTGACCATTGTCTGACATTAAGCTATTATTTTTCCTGTTCAGGAAACGGACATCTAGGTCCACTTGCTTCTTTTATAGTTATAGTATTTTGACTGTGATCAATCTTTTTCAGGCCTATTTCCATCATTTTGAGTGTGCAATTCATTTGAAAAGATTCCTCATAAGGGAAAAGAAATTATAGAAGTCCCAAATCCTTTGATTCATCCACGGGCCAACTTCCATCATACCCCACTGGTCAAGAAAGATTGTAAAATCATTGAGACTTCTTCTCAATTTGATTTACATGAAATCTATTGTTGGATGAAAGATCAACTAATTGATTAGACATATGAGATAAGGCTTTGTGACTCCCAACTCCCTCACTATATTTTCCCTTAGATACACAAAGCACCTGAATTTGTGAGAAAATGCAATGAATCTTATCATCCCAGTCAGAGAGAAATTATTTCACCCATAGGAGAAATCCTTTGTTTAATCAATTTTGATTCTATTGAGAAAATGTTGTAGGCCCCTTCTACTACACCAACTCATCCCTTTTCCCATGAGAACCTGATAGAAAACTATAAAAAACTAGAATTTACTAAAATATACCAGACCCTTGAACTTTTTTCTAGTCGTTGATAGTCCACTGCCTAAAATAAACCCTCCTTATGATTCATCCATGTTCCTTGATAGAACCAAGCAAATCACCTCTATTTTGTCATATTTGCTTGGTTACAACTCTGATCAATATGTTAATGAAGCCATCCTTGTTTTCTTGTACTTCTTTCCTGCTAATTCTAAACCCACTGTTATTTATGATTTCATTTATTTCCTAGCTGAAGCAATGCATGAGCAATTTGTCAAGTTTAATACTGAAGAAGTATTCGAGTATGCTTCAATACGTGTATACCTTTTTATATATTTTTAGGAAGACAAATTCCCATTAACTTTACAGAAATTAGATGAGGAAGGAAATCAACAATCATTGATATTCAAGACTTCAATGGGAATGAAGGAGAAGGAAGATTTTACATATAAACAATTCATATAACTATTTCTTCATCCAGCTATCAATTTTATGAGTAGAGCTCCATAACTAAGGATCAGTGAGGATATTTTCAAAGTATTATAGTTGGTTGTTCAAGCTACAACATGGGATTGGTATTGCTACTATAACTATACAGAGATCAGGGTTTATGGTTATGAGCTTCCACCCTACAAACTGCCCAAGTACCCACCTGTTAGAATCTTTGCACTGGAATATATAAGACAAAGGTTAAATGTAGATGAAGTGCACTTTGTGGCTACAAAGAAGAAATCACAATTGAAGCTGAAAGCCCAAGTTGGTCCTTCATCTGTAACACCAGGGCAGTAGGAGAGGAAGCAAACAAATTACTAAAGGAGATGAAGTTTGGTCTCAGTTTCACATGGTCTTATGACCCAATGGGAGTGGTTTCTAAACTTAGGCTATAAAACAGGTTCACTGCATATCACCATACAACTAGGCTTTAAATGGAACAATATGAGAATCATTTGGAATGGATAGAGAACACCCTCCAAGAGGCTAAAGAGCAGGTAATTTCTACATCAAATGTGAAAACTCCACTTGCATAAGAAAAGTCAGAAAAAAGAGGAAGGGAAGAACAGACTTCTCCTACAACTGAAGCATCAAGCCAAGGCTTCAAAATTATGCAGAGAAAGAAGATACCAAGGATCTATGTGATTTTTGGTGCAAGAAATGAACCATAGAAGATAGCATTAGATGGACTTGGAGAGACTATGCTTTATACACAATTTGGTGGACAATCTACATAGTCCCCAACTCATTCTACTACTTCTGATGAACAACGGGTAATTTAGACTAGTGAAGGAACTATGAAGGATAAGGAGGAAGAAATTTTTCATGTCTTCAGTGAGATTAAAAGGAGGAAAGAAGAATTGAAGTTGAACACTTAAACCCAATTCTAGAAGCATTCTTCTAGCTCTCAAGCCAGGATTTTCTCAGTCTTTGACTCTGAGAAGGAAAGACGTAGATGGCTTTCTTACAAGCCCAAATTCCACAGGCTAGGACTGTTGCTTACTATCAAAAGTAGACTTCTTTTGAGTTCAATGTGAAGGATGTGCATCCAATTGGTCAAATTAAGATGCACAAACAAACCGGGCAGATGATTTCTTCCACCTTGACTAACACTACCATGAGTTTGTCAAAAATATAGGTTACCTTGGCAAACACTCAATCACAACTTAAGTTGGAGAAAGCATCCTCATTAGCAATGGACACCAAGATTCAATCCTTGGAAAATCTAGTGCTGAAGATGGGATATGATCCCTCCAGCATAAATGTTTCACAAGAGCTTATTAAGAAGAAGAATGCTAAGTTTGTAGCATTAAAGAAGCAACTCAAATTTCCAGCCTCTGAGGACCAAATGGCTAAAGAAATTGAAGAAATAAAAAATCAGAAGTCTGACATGATGAAGCTAATCACAGAACAAAATCTGCAGATAAAACAAATGGAGGAGCATATGGAGAAACTAGTCAAGGAAAAAGAGGAAGCTGTTAAAAAGGCTCAAACTCCAATGGATATAGCCCCTCTTGTAGCAATTCCTACCACCAAGGTTTCTACTTCAGCTACAACATCAACTAAAGGTATAGTAGAAGGAGTTGAACAACTTGCTGAAGCTGTTTAGAACCTATCTATCTTGATAGGAGAAATTAAGAAATTGAAGGATGAACTCAAGAAGTTACAGCTTATGAAGTCAGTAGCAGACAGGTCACATGCAATTGAGTTGCAGAGAGTCAAAATTCAAATTGAAGTACTACAATGGGAACTCAAGGAATATTTCGTTGGAAACAAATTGGGTTTGGAAAAGGAAATTATGTGGGAAGAAATTATAGAATCAATCAAGGATATTTGGACCTATATCAATATAGTGTTTGATCAAAAGGATCTCTTGGAGAAATCTCAGGAAGTAGTTGAAACTATTACTAAGCATCTTGACGACATGCCAAAAATTCCTTCTGATATCATCAAGTTCCTAAATTCCAGATATAGATATGAGCTTGAGGAATTAGGCATAAGCGACAAAACAACAACTATATTGGAGGTAAAGAAGATCATCACCAAGAAAAACTTCATCCTTCAGCTACAGGAAAAGTGCAGCAATGTCAATACCATAGTTCAACGGTTTTTCGGTAGGATAGAACCCTTGACCAGCAAGGGTTTTCCCTCAGTGCTTGTGATAAATGACAAATTGATGCCAACTGAGGATTATGTTTAGATGCTGACAAAGGTGGGAAAACATGCAGCTTCAATTTCAAACATAAGAGGTGCAGCAACATCAACACTTATAATAAATGCACTCAGGGATACTTTCTTTATTTTGAATGAAATAAGACACATATTTTTAGTAAAACCCACTTTTACTAAATATATAGAGATGGGCGAAATTTATAGAAGAGCAACTAAGATATCTATCCCAGAATATAAATGTTGGGATGAATTGGTAGAATTACTTGACTAAAGAGTCATCTAACAACATTTAGCTTTTAAAGGAATAGCCAGCATAGCTTCGATAGTTTTCAATATTTCCGGGAATAGTCATCAACAGCTTAGCAACAAAATAGTGCCACATCAACTAGCAGTTTATATTTTTGATTTTGTAATCATCTATTTTGTAAAACAATTCGAGATATTTTCTTAGTTCTATTATCGTATAAATAACTCTCTTTCACAATTTATTAAGGGTTCCACCTGTGACGAAGCATTTCTAGACATTAAATGTACTTTACTTTTCTGAAACATTAATACAAAGCTGAGGATTCTGAATTCTGGTTCATACAATTTCATTTTTCTTATAAGTTTTTCCAGTTATATTCACAATGTTTTTATTCATATTCTTATGTTTTACAGAGATAACTAGGTAGGAATAATTGAGTTTCAATCTATTCCTATAATCTTCTGAAGTGATCTTCTATAAAGAGAATGAATTATATTAACTATCTATTCAATTAATTCCCTCTTAATTATTAGATCATCAACATCTTTTGTGAACTTAAGCGTATTTTGTTAAACCTTCTAAACATGGTTTAAAGGTTTTCATACTTACGATTATCTGATGTTCAATTTGAATATTGTAAAAATCATATCATTTCTCTATTTCTTCTCACCAACATACAATCTATAACAATGTGTGAATTTTAATAGCATCCCTTGGTTTTAATATTAATACTATTCAAAAGGTTAGGCATCACTGTTTTATATCTATTTCATACATTGGTCCTCCAAATTAAAACAAAACTCCGAAAACTATTACCTTAGATGCCTTGGCATGATAGCTGACCATTATCATCTCAAGGATACAACATACTCAAATTTTACAATATTGCATACTTTGTGTTCCCGACCCTTCACAACAAGTTGTTCTAGTTGGGACATAAAACCATTCTCTTTTAAATCTCCATTCAAGAAAGTAGTTTTTACATCCATTTGATGAAATTCCCAAATTCTGAGCTCTCAAGGTAAAGAGTGTCTAGATAGTAGCCCATTTTTCTGTGGTGGTAAAAGTCTCCTCGTAATCGACCCCTTCTTTCTGTGCAAAAACCTTTTTCCATGAGCCTGACTTTATGCTTACCAAGTGAGCCATCTATTTTATACTTGTTCTTGAAGACCCACTTGTAGCCTATTGGTTTGGTTCCCGTGAAGGATCAACTAGCTTCCAGGTGCCACTCTTTATCAATGCACCATATTCTTTCTGAATTGCTTCTTTGCATTCATCATGAGAAGCGGATTATTTGAAGGATGTTGGTTCAGAATATGTAGAAACATTTAGTTTGCAATCATAAGAAACATCCATATCAATAGGTGAATTAGGATCATCTACATCACCTCCATTATTTCTGGTTGAGATTCTTGTTCTTGTTCTTTTCAATATTTTAGCTTGATTGTGGGTATATTTTTCTTCCACACTATGCTATTCGTCTTTACTGAACATATTAATTATATGCAAGATGGATATTTTATTTCTCCATGGTATCTTGGTTTCTCTTGGATGTACTTTCAATGACATTTATGGTTCCATTGACAAAAAATGTGGTCCTTGGTGCTCCTCCAATTGACCAACGTACTTCGCTAGTTCCTTCTTTCAGACTTCAACCAAATGACCAAATTAGCAAGTTCTAGTTCCTTCTTTTAGACTTTAGCCAAAATACCCAATTACCATGTTGTGGAATGACATTTTTATTAATAATATATTGTTCACTAAAATAACCTTTTTGGTACTATATTGTTCTAATTTTTTTAGTCTTGGCTAATCCAATTTCTTTATTTCCTCTTGCAACGTGTTAGATACATATGTGTGAAGTTTCTTGTGAGATTTCAATTATGAGATGAAGTAATATGCATAAATATTTATGAAATTTGGGCAATTTATTGCATTTTGAAACTTTTTTAGGTTGCAATTGTGATCGAGCAATGTTGTGACCCAAATTTATATGATTTTCCCAAGATATCATATGTAGTATTTAAAACTAAACATGTATAGAGAAACTAACTATGTTATTCTAACAAGAAATATATTCATATATGGTACACATCCAAAATTATTATTGGCTTTTCTCTCATTCTTTAAAGTTTGGATGTGGCATGTATTAGCAATGTAGTGAGGGGTTTGTCCTCATTACACTATTGTGTTTTGGTAAAAAAAAAATATAACCAAATCTTTCTTGGGATATTGTTTATGCAATTGTCCTTAAGGAATTTCATGAAACACAATGCTTGATTCAAAAAGGTTTTCATAATTCTAAAGTATGATTCCATGTGGAGAAAGCACTTTTAACCATGGTGTTGGATGTTCCATTTGTTTTGATTATAATGCATCTGATATTACATTCAATATTCAACATGATTTTTTCAATTGTTACATCCATGGGCTGATGTGTAGCTGATATGGAATTCACTCTCCAACTTGTAGCTTGGTGGAGTCCTCATTTGAATTTATATGTATACTTTCTTCTCTACAGGAAGGAATAGGTATAATCCAAATGATACAACAAAGTCCTTTTCCTTTTTTCCAATCACCTAAAGGTATCTTAGCATGCCCCATTCCATTAAAGCTAACCAAAAAAAATCAATGAAAATTATCTTGGAATGTATTCTCTGAAATACCAACCCACCTTGCATCCATTTACTTCGTTTCCCTATTTATTTCAACAAGACAATACATCATTGAATTAAGAAGAATGAAGATAAAATTTAACCATCATTGTACTCTTTCTTGCAACTAGAAAAGAAATAAATTAATTAAGAAGAATGAAGATAATATTTAACCACTAAGCTATGGTTAAGAGGCATTTATCCTAGAATATGAGATTTAAAGGCACTTCTAATTTTCCATTTGGAATATCATTATTTTATCCAACTATGCCCAGTATCTTGCACTCTCCAATTTGAGTTTTGGGATATTCCTATGATGCAATTTCTTAATATCATAAGAGGTCTACAAAGTAGGAAAAAACCTTACTTTGTAATCTAATGTCCATAATTTCAAGGGACCGAAGATGATGGCAAAAGAAATTAAATTAAATATATAATAAACTCTACCATTGTGAAGCATCTCAAATATGGGAAGATCAGAGATCCAAGTTTTTTATATTGTTTATTAGATTGTTATCACAATTTACCAAAATTAACAATCCCATCAACTTTTTCCATTCTATTAGAGAACCAAAACAAGTAAGAAACATAGGGAAATAGATGTGAACGATAGAAATATCTAGATGTGAAGCTTGATACAATATGAGTCCTCATAAATTTTTCTACAAATCTTATGTATTTGAAGTGAGAATTCAAAACAATGTTTATATGTCAAATTTCAAGCCAAATGTCATCCATGTTGGATCT